>PVKA01016993.1:11303-46847 GCA_004027165.1 Ctenomys sociabilis | reverse complement strand
TATTTCTGTATAGTTAAATTTGCCCCTGAACTAACCAGGTAGCCCAGATTAGCCTCAAACTTTTGGCAGTCCTCCTTCCTCAACCTCCCAAGAGATGGGATTACAGATGTGCACAACCATGCCTACATCATTTTTACTTTAGTTTGTTATTTTTATTAGTAATCTTTGCAATACGTAATAAATTATGTTCATCATGGAATTTATTTTAAGTTTAATTAGTCAGTTGATATGTGGAGCCTGATTTAAGTATGAGATTTTGCTCTCCAGAAGAGCTTGTAGGACAAAAGTTCCCTTGGTTTGGGATCTTCATTCTTTGTTGTGTGTTGCTAATCTTCAGATGGTTGGCTGACCACAAATCCCTGGAACTTAAGAAGTATCATTCATTTTTTTCTTATTCTTGGAGTCGTAGCATGGATGGCATGTATCATTTATATGACACTGATCACTTGATGCTATGCATTGTTCACTGTCCTTGGATAAATATCTTATTTCCTTCACCAGATTATAAGATTTTTGGCGACAGAAACTTAAAAGATGGGTAAGCAGTTGAGTGCTGCCTACTGCTGAGTAAAAAGGCAACAATGTGACCATTTGATATTTCTATAGACTACTTTTGTCCACAACTTACAAAATCATGTGACAGACCAGCACAAGGGACTAGGTGGAAAGTGTCTTCAGATATTTTGAAAAGAGCAGAATTCTGCTTTCCAATCATTTTTTCAATAGTTTATAGTTTCTTCATTTCCTTGCAAATAATTCTCTTTTTCTGAGCTTTTGAATTATCTCTGGGTAGTTTGCCTCATATATGTCAATATTTTGATTTGTTTCCTTTCTGTCTTGATTGCTTAGCATTCTTCAAAATTTATGAGTTTTTGACACCTGAGGTTTTTTTTTTTTTTGGTATCTTTTAATATAACGTGATCACTTTCATCATAGGGGCTTTGTACCTGCACATGATAGCACTTGAGATTTTTTCCCATTCTGGTTTTCATTAGGGTGTTCAATTGCACTCTGTTAATTTAATTGTTCATGCTTTAGGGTGAATACCTTAAGGAGTAAGAGATTTGACTGGGTGTTATTTCCATAGTAAACTGAAATTATAAATTTGGAGTGGCTGTACCTTTTGCCTAGTAGATAGCTGAGGTGGGGGAAAGTTCTTAGATTATTATTTTCTCTGAAAGGGAAGAAGGTGGAAACCCAGTGTAATGTTTCTTCCTAATGAGTATCATCTGGTATGTTCATTCTTTCACTCTTTCCTTGCAACGAGGCATTTTCTCCATATTTGTTTGGTTGAAGTACTTAGTGGAGGACTTTCTAAGAACCCCTAGTCATGACATAGCTGGAGGGCCCTGGCACCCTGTCTCCTGAAGTCAAAGTCCTGTCCACTGGTGCTGATGGCCACAAGTATAATCTCAATATGGCACCTCATGCACCTGTTAGACCCCTAATGTTTTTCACAAGCACTGCCTAATTGATAACTGGATAAATTTGCGTGGCTTGCAGAAGGAAGGTTTATTTACCATTAAGATGAAACAGATTAGGTAGATGTCAGTCTGAGCCTGTCTCTGGGTGACAGAACACAGCAGGCCTGCAACCACGGCAACTTCCCCTGCATTGTTAGTTGATTTGATTTCAGGGGGGAAAAAAAGAGTTTTTTTTGTTTTTGTTTTTGTTTTTAAAAAGGAAAGAGAGGAGTCTCAGACTATGACATAGTCCATTTGTCAGAATGAACCAAGGCCCATAAGCAAAACTTCTTTCAAAGACTAAGAGATGTCCCTGTTAGACTGCTTGCTATTAATTGGTTTCCTTTTCATAGTTTTTTTTTTTGCCTGGATTTTGCTTCTGAGACCCTCTTACCCAAAGCTCCACCTCTCACAGCCTCACTTTGCACAATCCTGCACAGGCTTGCCGACTTACTCACGCTTGTCATAAATGCAACAGCCACTCCTTGTCCCCCATTTCCAAGAATCAGAAAAATATCCAGAAATTTCTAGTACAGAATTTTCAATCCTTTTTTGGACTTTAGATCCAACAGACCCATTGGAGAAAGCAGAATCCAGGCTGGAGTAGGATTAAAGTGGAATCACATCTAACATCTGGCTACAATTCTCACAGGTTGGATTCTTTTAGATAAAATATGAAATTCTTCCAAGAAGACCTTTGTCATACTTCCAGGTGTTATTTCAAAGGGACTGCTCTTTCCAAGAAGTCTAGTGATGTTTAGCACTTAAGTTGTCTTGCCAAAGTGCTAACAAGGATCCTTTCCCAATGGTATCTCCAGGACTCAGCACAGGTTCTGAGAAAGCCCTGAGAAGTGGAAGTGGGTAGTGTTACCTTCTGGGCAGAGCAAGGTATTGCCTTCTGTGAGAGAAACACTTCGCTGTTGAGAAAGAATCAAAGAGGAGGCACATGGATGCTACCTTTGCTTCTTCTCACATAAATTACCTGAGTGGGTTTCCACTGTATGTGGAATCTACTCAGGTAACTTCGGGGCAGTGAAGTAGGGACTGGTGCCCTGTAGAGCACCTTGACTATTTTTACCTGAGTCTACCTTCCTCACCACACACTACTACTGGGTGCTACTCTGGGTGGTGTCATAGCCACCTCTCGATAAGTGGTCTGTCTTAGGTCCAGAGTTGGTAAAGAAAGATGTAAAAGTTAAATTTGTTGGATTTACATTGCTTCTGTGAAGGAATCACTTCAAACTTTAGTGCCTGCTAGGGAACTGTGTCTAAAAGAAAAAATAGCCTGATCCTTCCAGAGTAGAAGTGAGGGATGTCATTGTAAGAGGCTCTGTCCACAGGACTGAAGATAATCTATAGCTATTATTGTCCGTGCTATGGTACAAAGATTACTCTCTTTATTTTTTTTTTTTTTTTTTTTTTTTTTTTTGGCGGAACCGGGGATTGAACTCAGGCCCTTGTGCTTGCCAGGGAAGCACTTATTCCACTGAGCCATCTCCCCAGCCCCAAGATTACTCTCTTTAGAAGAGTTTTCTACTAAGTCTTGTGAATTTTGAGGAGGGCCTTGTAGCTGACTTGCTATTGACTATGTCACCCTGAAAGACAAGCTAGTTTATAGCTCCTGCCATGAGTTCCACCAGTGCTGTTATTGATGTAATATTTAGTTTTATTGGTGTGTACCTCACATGCTTCCTTCTCCCCTGCCCTGTCTTTCAAATCATTCATTCTATCACAGGCTTTTATTCCTTTGGCCACCTTGTAAAGGATATAGTCCCAAAGGACTGTCCTTGGTTCTCTTCTCAGGTTATGTAATCTGTTTTGATGATTTCACCTATATCCAGCAGAGTGGGTTAGACTACATGCTCCAGAGCAGGCTTCTCATTCAACTGTATCTTTCTCTGTGACTTACCAGCCATACCAACTCGGGCAAGTTAGCAACCTCTTTGTGCAAAACTGAAAAATGTAGTTACTAATACCTTCTCTTAGTATGTGATAAGATTTGGTGAGTAATTCTGTTCATGGGAAGTGCTGAAGACAGCACCTGCTTGGAGAAAGCATTCAATGCAGGCAAGCTGCAGTCACTGATACTGTCAGGTACCCATAGACAGCATAGCTTTGGCTTTGGACTGACAGTTATCCAAACTCTATCTCTGTTTCTTGCTAGCCTTGTGAACTTGGGCAAGGTTCTTAATTTGATTGAGTTTCAGTTTCCAACTGCCCAAGGCATGTTGTTTCATTTATCTATTGCTACATAAAAATTTACCCCTAAAATATAATGGTGTAAGCCAGCACTGGCTATTTTTTATAATTTCCCACAGTTTCTTGGCTTGAGGGGCTCAGTTGGTAGCTTTAGTATCTTTCAGCTAGTTAGGTGATAGTTGGATAGTCAGTTGCTGAGACTGGGTCATTTCAAAGGTTTTTCTCTGACATATCTAGAAGATATGTCAGCTGGCCTTCATCGGGGAGTTTAATTGGGGTTTAGGGTCAAGGACCTTGCCATGGTCACCTCATTGCAAGAGTGAGCATCCTTAGAGAGGGCCAGGCAAGAGCTATGCTGTCATCTGTGACAGCCTCAGAAGTCACATAGCAGCCCTTTACACTATTCAGTTTGTTAGAAGAAAGATACTAAATCCTGCTCAGATTCAAGAGAAGA
Organism: Ctenomys sociabilis; assembly: GCA_004027165.1. NCBI lineage: Eukaryota > Metazoa > Chordata > Mammalia > Rodentia > Ctenomyidae > Ctenomys > Ctenomys sociabilis. Next base: position 42,731 of record PVKA01016993.1, on the reverse strand, counting down.
TACACACTGCTTCTAGATGGAAAGCATGACAAAGAACTCATGGACATTATGATCTCCTCTCTAGCACAAATAACATATGTTCCTCCTGCATGAAAAATACATTCATCCCCACCTTGGGCATCCACCCTCCAAAAACCCATCTCATTCATTTATGGCCTTATCTTGCATATGTGCATATGGGGCAGGTGTAGATGGGGATGGTTGCTTCAGTGCAGCAAGGTTAGTGCTGTTCTTATTCTGAAAACTGACACTAGAAAAAGAAGTTATCTGCCATTCACTCCGGAGACAGTGCTGAACGAGATGTAGAACTGCGAGAGGTGGCTCTTTTTTATGTGATGCTTATATTTTTTTAAATGACTTTCTTATTATTATTATTTTTATTGAAGAACAAATAGAAATGAGACAGTTTCAAGACAAATTAACAGGACAGATTCGACAAATCAATACATTGCAAAATGTTTTCGTAATGTTTTGCTATTGTGCAAGGTGCATACATGATATTATACCTACAGGCATTATTATAGCAGATGTCTCTAATCAGTGAATGAAGAGAGTGCAGCTATATACCTATCTTATTTCTCTACAGCTGATTTATATCACACATTCAACAATTAACACCCTCAACCTTGTTATCTCCCCAGTGTCTTTCCATAGTACTAGAAGCCAACATACTATCTTGTCCAACCACTATTAGTGCTTCTCACAGAATTATGCAGAAGCACGGCACATTTATCCTAACTGTACTTTTTATACACACACATCATGATTCTTCCCTTGTACCCTCCTTTTTTTTTTTTTTTTTTTTTTTTGTCTAGACCTGTCAAAGATGAGCACTTCATTGTCATTAAACCAATTTAGGTGCCTGAACTTCATGACACAATCCAACACAGTGCAGCATTCCACAATAATAGTGAGTTATCTGAAGAAGTTGTTGACTATAGCCATTTACAGCTCAATTTATTACTATGGTCCCATGTAATATACCTCATTTTTATACTTTTCTGCTGGATGGATAAGACCAAGATAGATCAAGACCTATATTCCAAAAGATGTAGCTTTTGTTTCCGATGAGGTCAGTGAAGACCCCTCAGGGTTTATCTTGTAATCCTGTACTTACTCTGTAGATCCTTCATCTGTGTCATCCATGCAGAGAGTCACAGCCAATGCCTGCCCAGTTTGCTCTCTGTAAGAGCCTGAGAGAAAGTTTTCTCTCCATGTGACTCTTCCCAGGCACACTATACATCATCAGTCTCTTTCCTCTGTGGCTCCATAATCTCCTTCATCAGAAAATTTGGGGTGCAACTGAGTTTCATGATGTTACAGTACAGATTCTCCTATGCCCTGAGTCTTCGCTGACCTTGAAAGGCTAGGGCCAAAATGTTGGCTGGCCTTGTGGCTCTTCTATTTCTCCAGTTTTGATCTGTGAACTTAGGTGGTTAACCATCCAGAAGAAAAGCTGATTAGTACCCTGTAGCATATGCCATTCAGTTTGCCCTAACTATCTGACTCAATTGTCATTAGTTGTTGTACATTTCTATTTTCATTTGTGTATTTCTTCTTTGTCTTCTTATACTAGGAAGACTATACGATATTTGCACATGTGTGTCTGGTTTATTTCACTTATCAATATATGTTCAAGTGGCATCCACTTCAATATAAATGTTTCAAGTTTATCATTCTTTATAGCTGAGTAAAACTCCATTATGTAGAAATACCACATCTTTTTCAACCATTCCTCATGTGATGGACATCTTGGTTGTTTCCAAGATTTTTCTATCACAAATTGTGCTGCTATAAACACAGGTACACATATATAACTATGATATAATGTTTTCATTTCCTCTGGGAAAATTTCCAGTAGGGGGATAGCCGGCTTGAATAGGATTTCCAGTTCTACTCTTTTGAGGAGTCTCCACACTGATTTCCACAATGGTTGTACCAGTCTACTTTCCCACTAGCAGTGGAGAAGCGTTCCCTTTTCCCCACAACCTCTCCAACATTTGTTGTTGGTTGATTTCCTTACGATAGTCATTCTTTCTGGAGTGAGATGGTATCTCAGTGTTGTTTTTATTTGCATTTCACAGATGGCTAGCGATGTGCAGCATTTTTCATATATTTATTTGCTTCTTTAATTTCGTCCTCTGAGAAGTGTGTATTCATCTCAGATGCCCATTTCTGAATTGGGTCTATAAATTTGAGGGTCCTGTTATATCTTAGTTCTTTATATATTCTAGACAGCAGACCTTTGTCTGATTCCTTATTAGCTAGGATTTTTTCAAAATTTGTGGATTGTCTTTTCACTTTGTTGACAATTTCTTTTGATGTGCAGAAATGCCTCAAGAAGAGTTGATCCCAGTTGTTGATTCTTTCAAGTGTTTCCCATGCAAATATATGTTTGTTCATGAATTCTTTACCCACCCCTATGTCTTTAGAAGTTCCTCCTACTTTCTCTTTCAGGAGACCGAGTGTTTCTGTTTTAATGTTTAGATCTTTAATCCATTTTGACTTTAGCTTATGCATGGTGATAAAGCTGGGTCAAGTTTTAGTTTTTGGCATGTAGAAAGCCATGTTTTCCAGCACCATTTGTTAAAGAGGCTATCTTTCTTCCAGTAAGATTGTTTGCCCCCTTTGTCAAAGATCAGATGGCTGAGTGTGATCGTAGTTGCCTCTGCATCTTCTAATCTATTCCATTGATTCTCAGGTCTATTTTGTTGCCAATACCATGTTGATTTTATCACAGTGGCTTTGTAGTATAATTTCAAGTCAGGAATTGTAATGCCTCTTGCCTTGTCTTTATTGGCCAAGATTGCCTTTGCTATTCTAGGTCGTTTGTGGATCCAAATAAATTTTTGGAACAATTTCTCTAGGTCTGGGAGGTATGTTGGTGGCAGTTTGATAGGGATTGCATTAAATCTGTACAGCAATTTTGGGAGTTTGGCCATCTTCACGATGTTGGTTCTTCCTATCTAGGAGCCTGGAATATCTTTCCATTTTCTGAAATCCTCTATAATCTCTTTTCTTAGGGTGTGGTGATTTTCTCTGAAAAGATCTTTGACTTCCTTGGTTAAGTGAATTCCAAGGTATTTCATTTTCTGCGGTGCTATTGTAAAACGTATTGTTTCTATTGTTTCTCTTTCAGTGTGCTTGTTATTTGTGTAGAGGAATGCTATTGACTTTTGAGTATTGACTTTGTATCCTGCTATGCTACTGAATTTCCGTATCAGTTCTAGTAGTTTCTTAGTGGAATTTTTGGGGTCTTCCAAGTAAAGTATCATGTCATCTGCAAATAGTGATAATTTAACTTCTTCTTTACCTATTCTTATTCTTTTTATTTCTCCCTCCTTTATAATGGCTGTTGCTAATGATTCCAAAACTATATTGAATAGAAGGGGTGATAGAGGACATCCTTGTCTTGTACCTAAATTAAGAGTAAAAGATTTCAGTTTTTCCCCATTTAGGATTATATGAGCTTTTGGGTTGTCACAGATGGCTTTGATCAAGTTAAGGTAGATTCCATCTATTCCAATTTTCTGTAGGACTTTGAACATGAATGAGTGTTGGACTTTATCAAAAGCTTTCTCTGCATCAGTTGAGATGATCATGTGGTTTTTAGATTTCAGTCTATTAATATAGTGTATTACATTTATAGATTTTTCAAATATTGAATCATCCTTGCATCCCTGGGATGAATCCTACCTGGTCATGGTGTATGATCTTCTTGATGATATGCTGTATTCTATTTGCTAGGATTTTATTGAATATTTTTGCATCTATGTTCATGAGGGAGATTGGCCTGTACTTCTCTTTTTTGGTTGTGTCTTTCTCTGGTTTTTGAATCAGTATAATACTTGCCTGCAGAATTGATTTTGGGAGGACTGCTTCCTTTTCAATTTCATTGAAGAGTTTGAGGAGTGTAGGGATTATATTCTATAAATTTCTTGTAGAATTCAGCTGTGAATCCATCAGGACCTGGACTTTTCTTTGTCAGTAGGCTTTTAATTGCGTTTTGAATTTCGTTGGCTGTTCTTGGCTTACTGAGAGTTGTTATATCTTCTTGATACAGTTTTGGTAATTTGTACCTTTTGAGGAATCTGTCCATTTCTTCTGTGTCTTCTATTATGTGAGCATAAAGATTCTCAAAGTAACTATTAATAATTTTCTGAATTTCCACTGTGTCTGTGGTGATTTCACCCTTTTCATCCCTTATTGCATGTACTTGAATTTTTTCTTTCCTCTTTTGATGAAGATGGATAGAAGCTTATCAACTTTATTTAGTCTTTCAAAGAACCAACTTTTTGATTTGTGGGTTCTTTGAACTGTTTTCTTCATCTCAATTGAATTAATTTTTACTCTAATCTTTATGATTTCTTCCCATCTTTGTGCTCTGGGTTTCGTTTGCTCTTCTTTTTCTAGTTGTCGGAGGTGCAACATTAGGGTATTTATTTGTTCCCATTCTGTTTTCCTAATGTGTGAGTTCATAGCTATGATTTTCCCTCTAAGAACTGCTTTCATTGCATCCCATAAATTCTGGTAAGTTGTGCTTGAATTTTCAAGCGCAATTTAATTTTCATTAAATTGTAGATATTGTTGAATTTCTTGTTTAATTTCTTCTGTGACCCATTGATTGCTGAGTAGGGTGTTGTTTAATTTCCATGAATTTAGTGGGTTTTTCTGGTTTCTTTTGTCATTTGGTTCCAGTTTCATTGCACTGTGGTCAGATAATATGCATGGGATAGTTTCTGTTTTCTTGCATATACTTACGCATGACCTCTGGACTAGTATGTAGTCTATTTTGGAAAATGACCTGTGTGCAGCTGAAAAAAAAATGTGCATTCAGCAGTAGCTGGGTGGAACACTCTGTATATGTCCACCAGGTCCATTTGTTCCAAGCTCTGGTTCAGTTCTGCTTCCTTGCTAATTTTTTGTCTACTTGATTTATCTTTTTGCGATAAGGGTGTGTTAAGGTTTCCTGTTAAGATTGTGGTCTTAGATATTAGGTTTTTCATGTCCATTAAGATTTGTCTTACATAGTTGCGTGCTCCTGTGTTTGGTGCATAAATATTTATGAATGTTACCTCTTGCCCTTGAATTTTTCCCCTGACTAATATATAGTGGCCTTCTTTGTGTTGTTTGATCCTTCTTGGTTTGAAATTGAGACTGTCTGAGAACAGAATTGCTACTCCTGCTTTTTTCTGAGGTGCTGGGGCATGTAGTATTGTTTTCCATCCTTTGACTTTGAACCTATGAAGGTCCTTTTGAGTGAAGTGTGTTTCTTGTATACAGCATATTGTTGGATTTTGTTTCTTAATCCACTGTGCCAGTCTATTTCTCTTAATTGGTGAATTGAGTCCATTTACATTGATGGTTATAATTGAAATGTGTTGACTTATGTTTGTCATGATATTTACCTGCTGTTGTTTACTCCTTTGTATCCTGTGTTTAATTGTCTGTCCTGTTTTGTGGGTTCTTTCCTTTCTCATTTGTGGAGTTCTGGTCATTGTGGTCTCTCTCTAGAACATCTTTCAACAGCCTGTGTAGGGATCATGAAATTCTTTAGTTGTTCTTTGTCATGGAAGTATTTCACTTGTCCATCAAACTTGAAAGAGAGTTTTGCAGGGTATAATAGTCTGGGCTGGAATTTGTTTTCATTCGGGACTTGAAGAACTCTGCTCCATGCTTGCCTTGCTTTCATGGTTTGTGTAGAAAAGTCGGCTGTAATTCTGATGGGTTTTCCTTTTAAAACTGCTTCTTCTCTCTAGCAGCTTTCAGCATATTATTTTTGTGTTTGATTTCTGGAATCTTGACTATTATATGTCTTGATGTGTTTTTACTTGGGTTGAAGTTATTTGGTGTTCTGAAGGCTTCAGTGACCTGAATGTTGGATTGTTTCCTCATATTTGGGAAGTTTTCTATGATTACTTCTCCCCAGATTCTTTTTATGTCATTTGTATTATTGACTCATTCATTCTCATTGATACCAATTAATCTCACATTGTTCATCCTGGCGTCATCTTGCAAGTGATGGATTATTTTTTCCTGTATCCTCGTTGTTTTTAAGAGATCCTTTCTCACCTTTTTACTAGCTGCACCAGCATCTTCAAGATCTGAAACTCTGCCTTCGCTTTCACTCAAACGGTTTTGTAGACTCATTGATATTTTTAGTTCTTCTATATCTCTTTGACTGTGTTTCATGCATTCTATTTCTTTTCTGTATTGCTCATTCAAGGAATTCATCATATTTCTAATCTCTATTTTTTTTATCCATGTCTTCTTTAGAGGTAGTTATTAATTCTTTTTCTGTAGAGTTTCTTCCAAGTTGGGTTTCCTCTGTATATTTCTGATTTTGTTTCTGTATTTCAGATGCTATGATTTCAAAGAATTCTTTTTTTTTCAGAGAATTATTTTTTTGATTTCACAAATTATTTCTGCGTTGAGTTCCTCATGACCTTTCTACTGTTGTGTCTTTGCTTCAGATGCTGTTAATTCATATGTTTCAGCTGGAATAGTGCTCTCTGCACTTGTTCTGAGTGAGCATTGTTTTTCCACCCAATGTTTCTGGAATTGATTCTTTATTTCAGATACTATGTATTCAGATATTTCTTTCTTAACTTGGGGAATTACTTCTCGTTTTATTTCCTCTATGCCTTTCTGCTGTTGTTCCTTTGCTGCTGTATCTGTTCATTCATTCATTACAGCTGAGCTAGTGTCCTCTGCCCTCACTGGTGGACTCCAGGTCTGGGATTGCGATTTTCCCCTTGTCTTTGTCATTTTGTATAGCATTGACCTCTGACCTTTGGTGTAGAGCTTTGGTGCAGCTGTAACCTTAGCATGCAATGATATTTGGGTGCCAGTCTATTAAGTTTGAGATTATCCAGGTATGCCTGGCCTGGATCTAGCTGTTGTGTTCAGTTGCTTTTTGCTGCAGCTCCTGTGGTTCCCCTTTGTTGGTTCCCTGGTCAGGCAAGCAGGAATCTAACCAGAATGCAGAGTGAGTAGTGAAAATTCCCACTATGTTGACTGGCTTTGGGGCAAGGTTCCGGAAAGATGCTGGAGTCAACCTCCTGTGTCAGGCAGGTCACTCTCTAGGTGGGTGGGCCTGGGCTTTGGTGGATCTGCTGGGCTCCCAAAAAGATAGTGGATGTTCTAATTCACTGGGTAGGCTGTGCTGTGTTAGCCAAGCTGTGCTGGGCCGCGGTGTTGGACCTGGGACCGCTGGGAACTGTCTCTCCAGCGTGGCGGGCCTGGGGCTCTCACTCACTCGCCAAGCTGCACTGGGTCTGGGGCCGCGAGGTGGGCTTAAATGATTTTTTTTAAGGCAGGGTCTTGTTGAATTCACCATGTAGCCCAAACTGGCCTCAGATTTGTGGTGATCCTCCTGCTTGTGTCTCCCAAGTGCTGGGATTACAAGTGTGCATTACTGTGTGCCCAGTAATTTTTTAATTTTAAAATTTGAAATAATTACATACCTATAAGAAGTTTACAAAAATAATAATGTCCCCAAATACTCTCTGCCCAACTTCCCACATTATACAATGTATAATAGTACCAAAACCAAGAAGTTAATTCAATTCCAGCAATGCTGTTAATTAATCTATAGATATTATTCAGATTTTGTCACTTGTCTTACTAAAGGACTTTTTCTGTTCCAGGATAGAATCCAGGGTACCATACCATCTGTACTGTCATGGCCCTTTAGTCTTCTCTGGTGTAAATATTTCTATTGAGAAGGAGTGGAGATTGGTCACCAGTCCCTAGAAGCTATGAAATCTAACTGGATGCATGAATAGGGCTACTGCCTGTGAATGATTCTCTGTTGTTCTTACTTCTAGCCTATGGACTGCTAGTTCTACCCTCTGAATTACCCTTCCTTTTCTATAAAATGTAGACAATGTTTGCAGCTAAGTTGCTACAACCTGCTTCCTCTTATAGATGTATCTTTCAGACCAGGGTGGTGGTGTTCCTGCTAGTACAATTCTTTCTTAAAAATGTGTGGTTTTTCAGTGAAACTTCTTGGCATCCACTATGCTACACAAAAGCCACACCCAGAAATCTCTTCAAGACAAGCTCTTCTCTACATTGAGTGCCTGGAGGTTGCTGTTGAACAATATACTTAAGATTAGCAGAAAGTCCTGTGAAATACATGCTTAAGATCTGCAGATGGGTTTCTGTTGATCAAGATTCTTTGTGGCACTGTATTTGATCTTTCAAGTCAAAATGTCTTACACTGAGCTCAGTTTCTTTTTACCTTATCCTATCCATTTAGGACATACCCTCTATTTAATCTCCAGAGCTATTATACATGTCAGAATCATCTCCAGTTCTTTTGTTACCCTATCCCTTACACACAGTAAATTGACAAATCATGACAGTTTTTGCTGTTGCAAAGTCTCTTCAATCCAGTTCTTTTCATTCAAAATGTTCAGTTGGGTATTGTATCTCACCTACACTACCACAATAGCCATACTTGGACTCCTTACCTTCAGAGCCTGTTCTCTTCCATCCCACCCAGCAATCTGCAAAAGCTGCCCATGGTCAGTAGAATAAAAGTAAAACACTTTATAGGACATTTGAGGCTTTCCATAATTTGGCCCCTGTCTGCCTATAAGCCTTTAGCCTACGCTCCTACACATGCTTTCTGTTATAATCAAATCATACTGATTGAAAATTCCAAACAAATTGTACATTTTTCTTCTTTGTGCTTTTGCTCATTCTATGTCCTTTTCTTGGCATGCCTTGCCTTTCCTACTCAATTCCCAGCCTCCTCATCCTTGCAGGCTCATCTCAGATCCCACTTCTCACAGCATTTTCTGATCCTCTGTCAGAATGAACTGTGGCACCTGTTTGTCTCCGTAGCAGTTCAGAGCTCATCTCTAAGCCTGGGGGAGGAGAACAGTATGTGTATGGTCCTCCACACAGTGGGTGTATTCAGTGCAAGAGGGAGCTGTGCCAGAGGATGTGTTTTATTTGTCTTTTTGTGCTTGCTTAAGTTAGATGGCTGACAATGGCTTGGTGATTTAAAAAGCATCACTTTAGGATTTTACATAGACTAAGACTGGCCACTAATAATCTTTCATCTCACGGAAGGAGACCAGGGTCTAATATGTTGGTAGAGATAATGATGCCAACTGAGGTAGTCACTATAGATAAAAGTTGAGCAGTGGTTACAAACTGCTAGATTGGCTTCTTTTTGTTGTTATTGTTGTTTGCTTGTTTGTTTTTTTCAGATAAGGTCTCACTATGCAGGGCTGGGGAGATGGCTCAGTGGAATAAGTGTTTCCCTGGCAAGCTCAGGGGCCTGAGTTCAATCCTCAGTTTCACTAAAAAAAAAAAAAAAAAAAAAAAAAGAAAATAAAAAGAGGGCCTCACTATGTAGTTCAGGCTGGCCTTGAACTCACTGTGTAGCCCAAGTTGGCCTTGAACTCTCAGGAATCCTCCTTCCTCAATCTCTGGAGTGCCTGGCTTGAAATCTTTATTATAATTGTTGCTGCTGTTTGTATATATAAACATCAAATCCCTGATGTCTAGGCTAAATCTTATATTTTATTAGTTTCTATGGAAAGCATCTTGAGAATTCTGTTCAGGGATGGGAGAACTTTGTGGTTTTATATATCACTGTTTCTCCATCTCAGGGCTGGGGATTTGGCTCTGAGATAGAATGCTAGCAAGCTGGAAGTCCTGGGTTCAGTTCTTGGCACCAAAAACAAAAAATAAACTGCCCCTAAAAAACAATTCAACCAAAAAATATAATAAAATAAAAAAAGACCAAAAACAAATAAGGCGACTGTTTCTTTGTCTCCTTCATGTTGATACCTACAATAGAAGCTCAGTAAATGTGAGTGGAGGGGGAAATGGGCAAAGAACTGATTCCTTTTCTACTGTGTGCCTCTGTTAGTGTTATTCAAAATAAGCTCAGCTGAGCGCAGTGGTGCATACCTGTTGTTGCAGCTATTGGAGAATCATGTGAGCTCAGGAGTTTAAGGCCAGCTTGGACAACATAGCAAGAAAAAAAGAACAAACTGATAAGCTAAGGAAGTCTTGTTCAGCACAAGAGTCTTATCCAGGGTCCTCCTGATACTCAGAACTTGCTGCTTTGATAAAGAGAAGTGGTAAATGCATAGACTGGGTGCCTGGTGGCAAGTGGATGACTGATTCACATTCTGACTCAGGAGTCAGTCATTACAGCAGCTTTCTTAAGGTGGCTGGCAGGAGAGTTGGGTTCATCTGTAGGTGAGGGAGACGAGCCTAATCTGGTCCTGTTGCTTGCTTTGTTCTTAAATATGAGAATCTTTCCTGGAACTCTCCTCCCCAGGTCCATTCTCAGTCACTGCTTTCTGCATGACTAGTGCGGGTTGAACTTACACCTGGGGCTTTGTTTCTAGCAAAATGTGATTTTTTCTGGTGCTTTAAATATGGAGAGAGAGAGAGAGAGAGAGAGAGAGAGATTAAAGCCAATAGCTACGTAGCATGACATCAATATAGAACCTGATAAGATTATAGCTTTTCTCTGAAATTTTTCACAAATTTCTAGGCTGAGAGACACAAGATCACAAGATGTATGGAATCCTAAAGCTAGACTTCCCCTGTATTCTATTTTGAATACCAAACCCAAGCTGCCTCCTCGAATCTGTGATTATGATTATGGATGCGATGGGTTGGGGCAGTTTAGGAAGATGATAGGGTCCTGACCTTCTCCCGCCTTCCAAATTCACAAAGGAGGGAGAATGAGGACATGATGAATAGTTGATCAAAAAATGGGCAGTATCCCTCCTAAATTAGGACAGCTGGCTCAATGATAAAATTGTTTTACTCTGTTTCTAGCCCTCTGGACAAGATGCTATGAAAACAGAAATTAACCTGTGGCATTAGACAGCTGTCTTGTACAGTGGGGACAATGTACCCCTTCTCTCTGCCCTTGCCCAGCTATGGATTCCTTCAGGAAGGGAGAAGACTATGAGCAGAGGAGGCTAATTGACCCCACGCACTGAATTCTAGGAAAAGGACAGATTCCAGGGGCAGTTATTTATCTTGGAGGATGTCAGTTTTACATCTGGTTGGATTTTTGCTTGTCCTTGGAGGTTCTGTACCTTTCCGGCTTTGGTAGGGCCAGTTCAAGGTGACCTTCCTTCATGCCATAGATAAAAGAGTTGGCCTACTTGATCTCTCTCTGATATTCCTAAGGAACTGATTCTGCTACAGAGCTGGGTGAACCATATGGCAGCCTAGATAACAGAGATTGTTGGCGTTTGTCAACAGAGAGAACAGGCTTTTTGGCTATAGCAAATTCCCTAGGTAGAGTTGCCACGCCATCTGTGATTGCAGCATATAGGATCAGGTGGGGATGCAGCTCTGTTCTCATCTATTTCCTACCTCCGAAATAAAGGAAAAGGCAAATTAAAAATCAAATGTTAGTTAATAGATTTTTTTTCCTAGCTTTTTAAAATGGTATTTTCTTTGAAGTATGCTAGGGAGGTCTAATAGTTATGTGTCCTGATCTTGAGAGATTTATGATTGAGTTGGGGATATAAAACTAACAAGTAAGATAAATCAAAGGTACATCATAACTGCACAAAGGTAAAATAGAGCATACAATTCAGAGATGAGAAAGACCAATTAGGGCTGCAAAGTCTCTAGGATGGATTTAGGACTGGAGATTAGCTTTGAAAAATGAATAGACTGAGAAGCTTTAGGAGGCTGAGGAAAGGCTACTAGGCAAAACAAAACAAAAAACCAGACCAACCCCCCCCACCAAGAAACAGAAATATGAACAGAGGTAGAGTAGAGAGAAGTAAGATGTTTTCGCAAGACAATGAGGAAGTTCACAGGATGGGGTAAAGATACAGGGAGATAAGATTCGGAAAGCAGAACAAAATCGGATTAAAGAGAGTCTGTAGAGGCAGACAAAGGAATTTAGACCTGGTTCAGGAGGTAATAAGGTGCCACTGTAGGACCTGAAGCAGAGATATGATACAGAATGTTTATAAATACTTTATACATAAGTTGAGAGTAGACTGGAGTTGAGGAGCAATCCTTGTTCTTCAGGAAGCAGTTAGAAGGCCCTAGAAACTGTAGAAACTGTTGGAAGAGGCAGGTAGATTATCTGTTTTCTTTCCAGAACCTGTGAAACTTGGGATGAACTCATGAGCTAAGTAGCAGGCACGAAGGAGAAAAAAAGGATCAAGACTTCAATCTTGGAAAGCTGGGAACCTAATAGTAACATTAATGAAAATAGAAACATTATAAATGAAAATAACTTTCAGGAGGAAAATGCTGAGTTTGGCAAAGGTTTTATTTACTTAACAAATACTTATGTCATATTTGCTGTGTTCTTGGCATTGTTCTAATCACTTTCTAAATGTTAACTCATTTAGTTCCCACTTATTTAGTTTCCCATGTGAAATACACATTGTTATTAACCCACTTATTACAAAGAGGGAAATTTAAACAGAAGGAGGTCAATAATTTCCCCAAGATCATAAACCCATAAATAGCAGAGCTGGGTTTCAGAGCCCAGGTCATCCATGCTAGATCCCTTCTTATTGATGGAAGACTCATGTGAATGAACTGTACACAAGAGGCTGATATTGTTGGGTGCTTCTCTTCTCAGAAGGTGTGGCAGAAAATAGAAATGGATCTAACATAAGCATCCCATCAAGGAGCTTGTAAAAATCTGGTGTCAGGATGGCATTTACTACTAAGGATGGATACTAAGTTACATGCTACAAAAGAAAGTAGCAGTGAAGGAGAGAGGGAGAGCCAGGCAGAGAGGTGCAAGCCTGTACACCTAGTTGTTTGGGAGGTTGAGGCAAGTGGGTCACAAGTTTGAGTTCAACCTGAACAACTTAATGAAGTCCTATATTAAGATTAAAAAAGGACTAGGGCATAGCTCTCAATGGTAGTATATACCTAACATATGTGAGTCTCAGCCGGCCAGATAGCTCAGTGGATTAAAGCACCTGCTTAGGCAGATGCAGGGACTGGGCTCGATCCCCTGCATGCTGTGCCAGCCCTGGCTCTGAGGCATTCTGAGACGGTGACTGAGACTGGGTGCAGTGGTGCCAACCTTAATCCCAGCACTTGGGAGGCTGAAAACAGGAGGATCACTATGAGTCTGATCTGTGTAGTGAGACCTTGTAGACTCTGTGCTAAATACATTTTTAAAAAGCAAGAAAAGAGAAAATAAAAAAAAACAGTTGTGAGTCTCTGGATTCAATCCCTGGTGTTCCCCACCACAACCACCACCAAAAAAAGAAAAAAAAGAGAAAAGAAAAATATACATCTACCTATCACAAATGACATAAAGGTGAAAAGGATGGAATTGTAGAAAGAGCCTGACAGACCAATCAAGTTGTATTTTGCTAGTTGGTAGCAGGGGAGGTCATTCCTGGTAGAGATGAAAGTTTCAATGAAAACGTGGAAGAAAGAAAGTTCCAAACCTATTTTGAGACTAGCACACTGCACCATACCTAGCTCAGTACTGAGCTCTGCATGCCTGAACTCAGACGGGAGGTGATTTTAGTTAGGGTGCAGCAGAAAGCCCAAGTTAGACCAGCAGAAAGAAGAAAGACTAGAGCTCTCTTGACGAAGAGCAGGAGTCTCAGTTGGGGGATGAGACTAGAGACAGAGAATTAAAAGTCAATGACATAGAAATAAGGAGGGGGTGGTTGCAGCCATAAGAGCAGAGAGTTCTGAGGAAGCAAAGGGCTGGGGTCTGAGGAAAGAACCCTCTTGCTTTATGCATGCAGCTCTCCAGGCTACTCTTACTTTAGGATGGGCCTAACATTCCCTAATGGAAGGCCTATTAGTTAGTTCTTCCCCTGGTCTAGGAGACCACTTCTGGCTCTCCACTTCATTGTCAAGTCTCCCAGAGTCCTGCAGTGAGTGGAGTTCTTGTTCTTGCTGCCTGTATATTTAGGAATGCCTCTACCTGAATTCAGGAAGGAATTAGCATAGTACTAGGCTATGCTTATGTTGTTGGTGCAGAGGTGATATTTCAGGGCATCGTGAGTTTCTTGTAAAGTATGGAGCAGAAGTGGTGAGAATGTTAGGTCATAGGTAATGACCTATTGGGGACCACTCCATTATTCCATACCTATCCTATGCCACAAAGGGTCTTTCTTAGGAAAACAGTGGTGAGAGCAGAGAGAAATTAAAGACACAGAGGTCAGGCATTGCCTGTGGAATTCTTCACTCATAGCCCTAACCTCAGGCTAAGGAGAGAGATGTCAGTTTAGGCTCCAGTTTGCTACTTCCTAATTCTCTGACTTTAGGATGACTGATCTTTACAAGCGTGTGTGTGTGTGTGTGTGTGTGTGTGTGTGTGTGTGAATGTATTTGGTTGTTACAGGGTCTCACCATGCAGCTTGTACTCATGGCAGTCCTCCTGTTTTCAGCCTCCTTAGTGCTGGGATTACAGGCATGCACTACTATGCCCAGACTCTGTAGCCAGTTCAGCCCACCCTGGGGACAGGGCTGGCATGGCACATGGATCCAAAACACGGACCCTTCGCTTGCCTAAGCAGACACTTTAGTCCACTGAGCTATCTCACCAGCCCTTCAGTGTGCTTTATTAACCATAAAATATGGATAAGAATATTTGCTTTTATTACCTAACTGGGATGTTGGGAGGAGCAGAAGAGATAATGTCCAGGAAAGAGCTTCAAGATGACACAGTGGGGGCCAGGGAGATGGCTCAGTAGAATAGGCACTTGCCTGCCAGGGAAGCACTTACTCCACTGAGCCATCTCCCCAGCTCTGCAGGCTGATTTTGAGTTCAATCCCTGGTTCCACAAAAACAAACAAACAAACAAGATGACACAGTGCATACTGTGATTACTCTGGGTACTAACCAGTCTGCTTATTGTTAAAAATTTGTACTCAGAGAGTGCCTTTGGCATAGCCTAGTCATACAGCCCTGTTATGAAGGACTTTAAGGGCACAGTCACAGAGTGAGTGTCTGAGACACAGGATAAAATATTTCCACAGGCAGACATAACCTATTTCGTCAGCCCCAAAATGCACTCCTCACACCCCGGCCCTCATACATTCGCTGTCTTGGAAGTTTGACCGTGCTCAGCAACTGACAGCACAGTATATACGATGGAATAAGCTAACTCGTTTTGAAGGCAGGGGGGCCACATATGCAAACTTTTTTTTTTTCTTTTCTACTCTGGAAAGCTATTTTATCTCAACCTTTGTGAACAGGAACCTTGTTGAATGCCTCAGACCCTTTTTCTGCCTCTGGAAGTAGGGAACTCAGCCTGTCTTTGAGCATCTCCCCCCTTTTCACTACACTGACCCCTCTGTGTAGTACAGTGTTGACTTGAGCATGTGTGTCCTGATCTTAGTACGTAGCCTGGATACTGATTTTTTTTAATGTGTCTCATGACCATTTTGTCATCATTTCCTGCTGCCTCCTAAAAGTGGAAGGCAAGATGCATTTGGATGAAGAAATGGTTTATATTAACCAGAGTTTGACTGGGGCTCTAGGTGTTAGTGGGGAGCTGAAGCCCCTGCTCCTGTCCCGTTATCCCCTAAAGTTAATCCCTAAGTGACAGAACAACAAGCTAGCTCTCTTCTTCAGTATAAATTTGGTTTTGTTTGTTCATGTTTTAATTTTTCAAGTCAGGATCTCACTTTGTAGTGCAAACTGGTTTGACTTCACTAAGTATCCAAGGCTGGTCTCAAACTTGAAGCAATCCTCCTGCCTTTGGCCTTCCAAATGCTGACATTGTAGACATACACTACCACGCCTGGTATAAATTTGGTTCTTGTTTTCCTTTTCTTTTTCTTTTTTTGGTGGTACTGAGCATTGAATTCAGGACCTTCATGCTGAACTGTATCCCTAACTCTTTAAATTTTTTTTTTTGTTTTTGTTTTTAAATTTTGAGGCAGGGTTTTGCCAAGTGTCCAGCCTTCCAAAGTACTGGGATCATCACATCCTGCCTTGTTTTCTTTTGAAAGCTCCTCAGATTCCACTACAAATTCAGAACTTTCTGCTTGTTACCAATGCAGTGGTATTGGTCTTCCCTTGATTATCTGGGTGGGGACTTCTCATTTTTTGAGTTGATTGGCAAGAGGATTTCCTAATCCTTTGTCCTTCACTGCTATTGACCTCATGCTTGGGCAGTACTGATGGATTTATAATTAAGAATGTAATTATATGAGAGAGGAGCTTACATATTGAGCCTGTGCTTTTATAGATGGTTACTTTGTCTGATTCTTAACAATCAAGGGAGATGGCCCTTCCTTTGCTCATTTTACATGTAAGAACTTGAGCCTCAGAAGAGGTAAATTCCCAGTTAATCATCTAATTGTAAATGATGGAGTTAATTTGAATTCATACTTTCCAGGAAGATCAAGCATGAAGATAAAGAGAAATGCTACGGGGGTTGGCTCTTACTGATCGGTCATTTCCCCCTGTAACATGGAGGCTCAGGAGACAACTGGACTTTGCTCCTTGAAAGATCCTGTGCTTCTTTTCCCTGCCCATCCCTGGAGGTGGGTTGGTGAGCTAGGCCCCCAGATTGGAGCTGTGCTGTTTTTCAGCCTCTGATAGGGCCTCTTCTGACCTCTGCTTCCAGTGGCTCCTGATTCAGGTCAGATGCTGCGTGGTGCCCTAGAAATAACCGGGTTTCTAGCCCAGCATGAGTCCCCTGAGCCCGTAGGCAGCTAGGGCAGCACGGCAGCACCTCTCCCCTGTGCTATGTTTGTTTCTATCGTGTCATTTGCTTATTATAGGGAGCCTGCAAAGTGTTAGTTATCACTTCCCCATGATTCCATCTTTTCTTCTCCTTCTGTCTTTTCCTATACTTTGAGGACTTTGGGTATCAGGGAAGTAGCATTCCATATGGGCTTCTTCTCCATTTGGGATCTAACTTTTCTGCCTATTATCCCCTGAGGATGAGCTTTTGTTAGAAACCCTGGCACTGTGAATGAGATAGTGGCCCCTTAGGTCTGAAAAAGGAGTGTCTCAAAGGATTGAAAAGAGACTAAACTGGGGTGCAGGGTCCAAATTAGGGGGTAATCTACAGAGGTCAAGTGCAGGACTTGGCAGCCTCCGCATTTTGGTTTTCTGTTTCTTGTCACCTTGGCATGCACTTGTCCTCTTTAATCTTTATACATGAGCTCCATTTTTTCATGTTAGCTGAGGAGATGCTGACAAGGTCTGGTTCTAGAGTCAGAGTCATGACTATGAGACAGTAAACTGGAGAAACTGCCACAGATTTTGGGCTTTGGGGAGCTGTCAGTTAGGTGGCTGGGCAAGGATACAGGCAACACTTTGCTACACACTGGTACATCAGGTTAGATCTCTGCATATTAGGCAGCTGGACTCTGCTCTCTCCTAAAGTTACCATGCAAAGTGGGGTTTCCTTCCCCACTGACATGCCCCCCCATCTGCAGGTTAGTGCTTTGTGACTTCTCTTTTCAGCCACTTCTCAACACATGACCTGGTTATATCTGGGCCACTGCCTGAAGATCTTGCCATCTCATCCATGGGTAGCTTCCAAATGCAACTTTAGTCAGCTTTGCCTTGATCTCAGCAGCTCCCATTTTGCCTTGTTCCCACTCAGGGACAGTGAAGAAGGGAGTGTCATTTTGTGGGAGGTGTCAAGAAAGGGCCCTTAGTGGCCTTTTGCCCCCTGGGATTGCTAACCAAGAATAATTGGGCCTATAGATTTTGAGTTTTTTTTTTTTTTTTTTTTTCTGAAAAACACTGGAAGAGTTAACCTTATGATTCTGCAGATTCAGAGGGATGAGTACAAGTTGTCACTCATACACATCCACCCTCGCCTCCTCTCACACAGCAGAGGTTCCTGATGTCTGAGGCCAGTCCTCCTCTTCTGCCCCATTGTCCATCACTATGCACTTTCTCAGGAGCCTGGCACCACTGGCTGTCCTCCTTTCTTCATCTCTACCCAGTTGTTTTCCATTTTTCAATATATGCCAACATTTTTTCACCTTAAAATGTCACCTTTCTCTTCTTCACAGATAAACTCCTTGACAAAACAGTCTTTATCTTGTTTCTATTTCCTTTCATGCTTATTTGTCCTCTTCCTCAATTCCTACTTCCTTAGAACTTTTCTAGGTCTTATCCCTATCTTATTTCACGTCTCAGCCCTTTGGTGCTATCAACTAATCCTGGCTGTTTGAAGTACTCGCTCCTCAGGCTTTCATTTTGTCACAGCCTTACTTTGCCTCCTACAGGTTGAGAGTCCCTTATTCAAAATTTTGGGATCAGAAGTATTTCAGACTTCATACTTTTCCAGATTTTGGAACATTTGTGTATACATAAGGCGATATCTTTGGGGTGGAACCCAAGTCTAAACACAAAAGTCATTTGTATTTCATGTACACCTTAAACATGTATCCTAAAGGTAATTTCATACTGGGAATTGAAAAATGTATCATATGTGCCTACTTTTTTTTAATGCCCAGTCCCATGAGGTCAGATGAAGAGTTTTCCATTTGAGGAATCATACTGGCACTCAAAAAGCTTTGGACTGTGGAACATTTCACATTCTAGATGTTCTCTCCATGTGTGGTTTTCATGACTTCAATTACTGGGTCTATGGGGACTTTCAAATTCACTGCTTTCAAAATTTCAGTGCTTGAGACTGGGTAGGTGATGCTTGCCTATAATCTCAGCACTTGGAGGGCTGTAAACAGGAGAATCTCTATAAGTCCAATCTATGTAGGGAGACCCTATAGACCCTGTAGACCCTGCCCTAAATGCAGAAAAAAAATTTCAATGCTTTAGTTGGAGATTTTTGAGGTCTAGATTCCCTGTGTTGCTCATTCAAGGAATCCATCATATTTCTGATCTCCTCAATTTTTTTATCCATATCTTCTTTAGAGGTAGTTATTAATTCTTTTTCTGCAGAGTTTCTTCCAAGTTGGGTTTCCTCTGTATATTTCCAGACTTGTTTCTGTATTTCAGATGCTATGATTTCAAAGAATTCTTTTTTTTCAAAGAACTCTTTTTTGATTTCAGAAATTATTTCTGCTTTGAGTTCCTCATGACCTTTCTACTGTTGTGTCTTTGCTTCAGATGCTGTTAATTCATACGTTTCAGCTGGAATAGTGCTCTCTGCACTTGTTCTGGGTGAGCATTGTTTTTCCACCCAATGTTTCTGGAATTGATTCTTTATTTCAGATACTATGTATTCAGATAGTTCTTTCTTAATTTGGGGAATTACTTCTCGTTTTATTTCCTCTATACCTTTCTGCTGTTGTTCCTTTGCTGCTGTATCTGTTAATTCATTCATTACAGCTGAGATAATGTCCTCTGCCCTTACTGGTGGACTCGAGGTCTGGGATTGTGATTTTCCCCTTGTCTTTGTCATTTTGTATAGCACTGACTTCTGACCTTTGGTGTAGAGCTTTGGTGCAGCTATAACCTTAGTTTGTTATGAGATCCGGGTGGCAGTCTATTAAGTTTGAGATTATCCAGGTATGCCTATCCTGGATCTAGCTGTTGTGTTCAGTTCTTTTTTGCTGCAGCTCCTGTGGTTCCCCTCTGTTGGTTCCCTGTTCAGGGGAGCACGAACCAAACTGGGATGCAGAGCAAGTAATGAAAATTCCCACTGTCTTGGCTGGCTTTGGGGCGAGGATCCGGAAAATTGCCCGAGTCAGCCCTCCTGTGTCAGGCAGGTCACTCTCTATGTAGGCGGGCCTGGGCTTTGGTGGATCTGCTGGGCTCCCAAAAGGATAGTGGATGATTTTATTCACCGGGTAGGCTGTACTGGGTCAGCCAGCCTGTGCTGGATCCAGGTCTATAGGCCAGAACCTGAGAAGGCTGGGAAAGGTCCCTCTGGTACAGTGGGCCTGGAGCCCTCACTCACAGGCCAGGCTGCGCTGGGTCTCAGACTGTGGGGTGGAACCTGGGATCACTGGGAAATGTCTCTCTGGCACTGCAGGACTGGGGTTCTACACTCACTGAACTTTGATGTCCAGGGAGTCTCTCTATGCAGTTTAGGCTGGCCTTGAACTCACTCTGTAGCCCAGGCTGACCTGGAACTCACAGTGGTCTTCCTTCCTCCCGAGTGCTGGGATTATAGGTGTGTCCCACCAGGCCTGACCTGGTCTTTTGTTTTTTGTTTTTTTTTTGGTGGAACCAGGGATTGAACTCAGGCTCTTGCACTTGCCAGGGAAGCTTATTCTACTGAGCCATCTCCCAGCCCCATGGCCTGGCCTTTTAAAAACATCAGTACAATCATATATTACAGTGCCATTCCTGCTGTGCTCCAATCCCCTCAAAAAATAGGAAGAGTTCGTGTTGTCTGCGAAGGCTGTGTGATACCAGCGTTGCCTGTCATCACCTCTTCTCCCTCTGTACTCGGCCATATGGGCCTTGGCGGGACAGGATTCCATGGGGCATTTGTATGTACTCTTTCCCTTCTCTTCACTGCTCTGTCCCTTCTCTTCATTGCCTTTCCCTCTCTTCCCCGAGTTCATCCTTATCTTTTTCAGCTGAGCATAGGAGCTGTTTCCTTAACGAAGAAAATTCCAGGACATCAATGCATCACGTCTGTGCAGATGAGGTCACCGTCCTTTCCACGTCTCTCCCACACTTATTCACGGTAGTAACTAAAACTCCTTTGATTCTGACTATTCCCTGTACAACATAAGATCCTGAGGGCAGAAGCTGTACCTGTCATAGTCACTGAGCTGTGTGCTCGGCTACAACACAATCCCTGGTACACAGTTGACACTAGGATATGTTTAGTTTCATGAATGAATCACAGCTGAGCCGAGAAGGACAGAGTCAAGATAAATTTGCCTAGAGGTGTATGTGGGCATTGCAGTCTTCCTATTGTCAATTTAGAGAAGTCAATAATAGTTCAGATGTATGAGGCCCTGGGTTCAATCTCTAGCACTGCAAAATAGATAAATAGATAGACAAACAAAAGTTCACTTTTATATGAGTCAGACTATCTAGTCCAGAATTTTAGTTTTAAGTATGAGAAAACTAAGGCCCAGAGAAGGAAGTCACTTGCCCAAGGTCATAGACTGCTATAGTAGCAGAGTTAGAACTCCTTGCTCCCACACCAGCGTTCTTGCACCACCCACCCCTTCCTGCCTCTCCTACAGGTGACAGCTCTGTGCTCTCTGGTTAAAAGCAAGGCTCTGGAGTCAGCAAAGCTGGCTGCTTCCTCTCTGACTCTGAAGTGTGGCAAGTAGGAGCCAACTTGTCCTACAGCAGCAACTTCACAACCATATCCTTCTCTCCCCATGTGGATGTGGATGTGGATATTGGGCTGCAGAAGTCGCTGAACCAGTGTAAGCCTCACCTGCTGAGATGTGGAGCCCTGAAGGGAGAAGCACAAGGAGTGTGTTTGTTGAAGTAACTTGATTTTCCAGTTTCTGGGTTATCATAATTTGGGGCCAAGAAATCTGACATAGGAGCTAAAGCTTACAGCATCAGTTACAAGATCAGAGTTGCTACTTGGAAACCCTACCTCTGCAGTCTGACACTACCTTTCCTCTTGTCTAATAATACTGTCAGCTTTGGATAAGACCTGCAGGGAAGCCCTTCTTCAGTAAGCTGTCCCTGCCTGAATACTTCACTGTAGTAACTGAGGATTTCTGAAAGACTAAGAAATGAAAAGCTCCCAGCTAGGAAACAGTATACTAAGAATGTGAGCTGCAGAATGCTGACACTTCTCAGTTCCAGTCTCACCTCACTCCTCTCCAGTTAAAAAAAAAAAATTAACCAGCATTTACTGAATTTTATTAATGTCTTAGGGACAGAGAACATAAAGGTGATAAGTTACATCTCTGCCCAGGAGATGGCTCAAAGTCTGAGTGGTAGGCAGAAAATTCATTTATTCATTCATTCATTTATGAAGAGTTTGGTGCACATCTATTATGTGGTAGGCATTACACTGGGATTATGCAATATTTGAGTTTCTCTTTTAATATGCTTCCAGGTACCTCAAATACTGAACAGACAATAATCTGTGCCCTCATGGAATTTACTTTGTGGTGCTGAGACACCAATAATATCGACTAAACCTAATAAAAAAATAAATTACATAGTGTTTACAAGGTTTTAAATATTATGAGGAGAAAAAAGGAATGTAAAGGGGTAATGGGAGTGCGGAAGTGTGGGCTGCATTTTTTTTTAAAAAAAGAGTGCTCTCACTAGACTGCGTTTACAAAGTGACATTAGCACAAAGACCTGAAAGTGGCAAGGAAGCCAGACACATGATGGGGGGGGGGAGGAATTTCTGGAGAGGGAGCTCTCCTCTGGGGAAGCATGCGTGGCATGTGTGGGGAGCAGCACAGGGGCCCCCTGGTTGGTGGCGTGGAATCAGTTGAGGCTGAGGAAGCAGTGGGGCCCAGAGCAGAGCAGGGAGGGGCATGGAGGCCACTGTGAAGATTTAGTCATTGTTTTTTTAGAGAGAGAAAAGGATCTACTGGAGCGTTCTGAGTGGCAGAGCAATTTATTTGAAAGGGGCCAAAAAAGTCTTCTACATTGAGAATTTACTTTCAGGAGTGCAAGTGGGAACAGAGAAATCAGCTGGGAAGCCACTGCAGAAATCGCGGTGAGGGATGATGATGGCTCCTTGTACTGTGGTTGCGAAGCGGCAGCGAGAAGAGGCCGGGTGCTGGATCATTCTTTTCAATACAGGGGATGGAACGCGAAGCCTCGTGCACGCTGGCAAAGTTCTAGATACCCTTAAAAGATAGAGCCCAGAGGATTTCCTGCTAGATAAAATGTGGAATGAGAGAGAAAAGAAGGAACATTTTGTAGTGTCTATTAATTTTATAAAATACTGGATTTCAAGGAGGTGCTTTAAAACATCCTTATTTTTTACAATATCCATCCCTCCTTTTCTATCAACTCCCCCCTGCTCCTTATCCCTTTCCTCTTGTCTAGTGATAGTCCTCATTTTACTTTCTTGTCATCTCTTAGATGTCGGTGTTAGGGAAAGCATAGGATATTTGTCCTTCTAAGTCTGTCTGATTTCCTTTAACACAATGATCTCTAATTCACTTTTCCTGCAAATGACATAAGCTCATTCTTTTTTTTTGCAGGCAAATACTACTCCACTGTGCAGATATTGTACTTTTTTTTTTTTTTTTGTTCACTCACATGTTGGTGGCAGCTAGGCTTGTTCCACATCCTGGCTGTTGTGAATTTTGCCACAATTAACAAGGATGTGTGGATATCCCTATAGTAGTATGCTGATTTCAGTTCTTTGGGGCTATTCCAAGGAGTGGTGTATCTGGAGTGCAAGTTTTTGACTTGAATGATTGGAAGCATAATAATGCCTTTGAGAGGGGCAAGAATGGGATTGGCTCAAATTTTAAGGGCAGTGAAAGCGTTTGAGTTGGGACAATTTGGATGCGTTAAGAGGAAAGTAAAACATGGGCTGCAGATATAAATATCAGATAATCAGCACATAGTAGTAGGAAAACTAAAAGTAGTTGAGATCATCAGAGGAGTGGGTGTAGGTAGGTAGTGCAGAAAAGAAATGCAAAGATTGATCTCTGGGTGCTAGAATGTTCCAAAGGCAGCGAAGGGGTTTGTATCAAAGATCGCTCAAGTGGTGAGGTAGGAAGAAAACCAAAAGAGTAGTGATCTAGAAGCCAAGTGTGCCATGGGTAGGAGGGACAGTGCAGCTGAGCGCCTGACTCAGGTGGGCACCAGCCTCATGAACCAGTGAACTGGTCAATGTGGATCCCACTGGGGACCTTTACCAGGGCAGTTTCGGTGTAGTGATGGGGGCTAAAGCCTTAACAGATAAAAGAAGGGAAAAGAAGAATTTATAGCATGTTTGCTGCAAAGGGAAATAGAGAGGTAACTCTTAGGGGAAGTGGAATCAGAGGAGTCTATCATATTTATCATTGCAGTAAAATAAAGTACACATAATACAGAAGTTGCCATTTTCACCACTTCAACTGTGCAGTCCAGTGGCATGATGTGCATTCATCCTGTAGCACAACCAACCACCACCATTCATCTCTAGAACACTTTCATCTTCCTACACTAAAGCTCTATTATTTTTTTAGTATGAGAGGAGGAATGGCATGTTTACATGCTGGGGTGTGTGCGTGTGCGTGTGTGTGTGTGTGTGTGTGTGTGTGTGCAGATTACTGATGTAGGAAAGTGAGAGGAGACTGTTGAGATGCTTTCCTGGAGTGGGGAGGGGTGAGACCTGGCATACCAGTAGAGGGATAGGCTCTTGGACCAAGGATAATTTATCTGCAGTAACAGGAGGGAAGACAGAATTCTGAGTATAGATGCTGACAGGTGCATAAATGTTGTAGTGGGAGTCTGTGGAATTTCTCTAACCGTTTCAATTTTCTCAACAAAGTAGGAAACAAGGTCATCAGTGAGTGTGGGGGAGGAGTTGTTTAAAGTTTGAGGAGAAGGAGGGTGTGAAGTAGTCATCTTGGAGAGTAGGTGGGTGAATAGAATGAGCTGTAGGACAGTATGACTGTTAGGCACAGTAAGAGCTCATCCTCAGTTCATGGTCATGAATTTAAAGTGAGACCAGTGTCTATAGCTGTGTGTTTTCTTCCAGTCACATTAAATTGCATGGGTGTAAGTACTGCATCGGATTCAACTAGAATTGTGGTTTTTGCCAAGTAAAGAAAGGAAACTGTGATCAGACGGATTGTGAATGTAAGCTGGGGCAGTAAAAGAGAAAGGTCATCATGATCTCTGTGAGAACTGGTAAAAACGGTGAGGACAGCAAAGGACTGGTGATCCTGTTAGGGTGGAAGAACTTCTGGAGTCCAAACACAAAGGAGAGTAAGCTGGAAGGTAAGATGGGTTGTTGGAAGGAGGATGCATGAATATGAGATTACGAAAGGAGTTGCAGTTTTCGGTAACAACAAAGACAATTCAAGCCTGAGAGTCATTGAATAGGGGGAGGCAAGGCACAGACAAGAAGAAGTGTTTGAAGAGATAAGAAGTCTAGGTGCTGGAATGACCACTTAGGAGTAAAACTTTAGACAGGACTAGCAGATTTGTGTCCTGCCTTCGAGTCCAGGCCATGAGACAGACAAGTCAAAAGATTTTCATGGTATAATGTGAAAAGTGCTATGATCTGAAAAGTGCAAAGTAAGGGACATACAAAGGAAGGACACCTTGTGAGTTAGGGAATTTTCTCAGAGGAAAATGATTGGACTCAGGATTTTGAAGAACAAATCCAATTACTGAGGTAAACAGAGGGGGAAGAAGAACTCCAAGCGGTGGGAACAGTATGTGCAGAGGAATAAAGAACAGAAGACATTCTTAAATACCCAGAGATCAGTTACCCCAGTCAGCATGGACAACCCAGTTGTCATGGGAAGGGATGGAAGATGAATTTGGGAAGGTGAGCTGAACCAGATCATCATTTAGGGCCCTGGGGCCATGTTAAGGGAAGAGTAGGGAGGCATGGCTGGGCTGGGGAAGAGAAGTGCTTACCAAGAGAGAGAGAGAGAGAGAGAGAGAGAGAGAGAGAGAGAGAGAGAGAGAGAGAGAGAGAGAGAAGTGCTTAACAGACCATTTGAGCTGGCTCTTCTTATCAGTTGTCTATGGCTGTATGATTGCCCAAGAACTCAGTGAGTTAAAATAGTGTTTAGTTATTTTCTCATAGTTTTGAGGGCTAGGAGGTCAGACACAACTGAGTTCTCCAGCCCCAGGTCTTTTACAAGGTTACAAATAGTATTAACCAGTGCTGCAGTCATCTCAGTCTCCACAGGGGACTTGCAAGCTTATTCACATGGCCACTGGCAGGCTCCATGTCATTGATGGCCTTTGATCAGAGATATCGGTTTCATGCCACATGGATTTTACCACGAAGTACTTTGTGACATGGCAACTAACATTTTGTTTTGTAACTCAACCACAGACATAATATCCCATCACTTCTGCCATGTTTTACTTACTAGAAAAAGCAAATTTCTACTAAATAAAATTTACTAGAAATTTCTAGATTCAGCCACACTGAAAGGGAAAGTATTGAACCAGCCAGAAATGCCAAGAGACAGGGACTTTGGGGACTGCTCTAGGGACTGCCCCACATGGTCCTGAGGAAGCATTCAGGAATCTCTCAGAGTTGATAGTGCAGAAATTTAAGGAAGTAGACATAATACAGGCAATAATGATATGAGGCCATGAAATGTCCTGCTCCAAGCAGTACAAGATACTGCTCCTAGGATACACTGTGAGTGGAGGTCTTTCATGCTGTACACAGAAGTTTGGTCTTTACTCTTTGTATTGAAAGATCCTTTGAGGGCTTGTATATAGAAACTATTAGTTTTTGGTCTTTAATGGTTGTGTGGGGGACAAGTGGGGCGAGGTACAGAGATATCCAGTATCCTGCCTTCTGACACATGCATTGTAGCCTTCTAATTATGCTTGCCTGGTGACTGCGTGGGCACTCCAGAGATGGGATCTGAAAACGAACAGTGAAAATATAAGGAGGCCAGAACCAGGATGGGGCAGTGAATACGGCAAAGGGGACCAGCTCCAGAGAATGTTTGGACAACAATTAACAGCTCACAGAGAGCCTCCTGGGGGAGCATAGGGGTGCCAGGCAATTCCTAAGTTTTCCATTGAGTTTGTTAAGGGTTTCAGCTAATTCAGCTCATAAAGCATAAATAAGACATTGTTCCTTATTTCTGGAAAGGAGTTGATACTGCATCTAAGCCTTCACCTGTGAATTTAAGACACACACTTATAGTTCTAGTTGCTGATAGTAAAGAGGTATTCAAGTTTTTTTTTTTTTTTCCTATAAAATAAAATGCTGTGAAAATACTTTTTTTTTTTTTTCGGGCTGGCCAGATAGCTCAGTGGATTAAAGTGCCTGCTTAGGCAAACCCTAAAGGACTGGGGTTCAATCCCAATCCTTATACCTTGCAGCTCTGCCCCCAAGCGTGTGTGATGAGATGGTGAATGAGACTGGGTATGGTGGCACATGCCTGTAATCCAGCGCTTGGGAAGCTGAAAATAGGATGATCACTACTGATCTGTGCAGTGAGACCCTGTAGACCTTGCACTAAATACATTTAAAAAATACTTCTTTTCAGAGCAATTTTAGGGTTATAGAAAAATTGAGAGGAGGAATAGCAACAGCCCATATCCCTTCTCCCTCCACACATATGTAGCCTTCTAATTGTCAGCTCCTACCTACACAGGATGTGGATTTGTTGTAATCACACACCTACACCCACACATCATTTTCACCCAAAGTTCAAACTTTACAGTAGGGGTCACTCTTGGTGTTGTACATTCTATGCCTTTGGTCAAGTGTGTAAGGACAGATATTTAAGTTTCTTCCTTGCCTGATAGATCATTTGTTCATTACTATAATGAAAGATATGAGTCATGGTAGTTTACAGACAAAAGAGATTTATTTTGGTTTACAGTTCTGGAGGTGCAAGGTATATTGGCCACAGACGGTGATGGCATTCTTGTCAGAGTCCTGAGATGATGGAGAGCATCACATGGCAAGAGATAGGGAGTGTGTGCACGGAGGTGCGTATATCTGTCTCTCTTTTCATAAAGCCACCAGGATTCAATCATGGATCCTCTGTCGTAGTGAGATTATCTCATCCTAATCACTTCCCAAACCCCTCCCTCCAAGACAGACCATAGTCAGATTGTTTCCATCTACCTGACAGTGGGAATTCAATTTTAACACTTGAAATCTTGGGAGACATTCAGATACAGTTCAAACCATAGTAATGATTCTGTGTCTTGAAACCCATCTCTTTTTAGTGTTGCAGAAGGTGCAATTATCTGGACGTACCAGTCTATTCATCTATGTGCCTTCTATTGGTTGCTTCCTAGTGTTAGCAGTTATGAACAAACACTGACAACACCAGCTACTCAGGGATGCAGAGCCACAGGAATTTTCACTCTTTGCTGGTGGGAATGCGAAATGGCACAGCAACTTTGGAAGACAGTTTGATGGTTTCTTACAAAATTAACTTACTCTTACCATACAGTCCCACAGCTGTGTTCTTTGCTATTTACCCAAAGGAACTTTAAACTTAGGTTCACACAAAAACCTGGACATAGATATTTATACCAACTCTATTTAAAGCATCCCCTCTGTGTAGAATCCCATTCAGAGTGTGATGGGGAACACAGAATACAAAGTTTTACCTTTGAAGAGCTCTCAGTAAGGAGCAACATGACGAGATTTAGGACACTGACTCCGAGGGCACTCTCACTCCGAGATGAGATGGGGAGGGGGGACTCCCTGTGCTCCAGTTCTGTGGCAGCATCAATCTGACTTCCCCATGGGGCTTTTAAAGAGTAGTGAATCCTCCCAGGATGTTCTACATCTGCTTCTGTTGGGCTTTTTTCTTTCCTATGTGCTTCAACACAGCTTCTCAGGATTTTGGGGTCAGTTAGTACCAGTCAAGAAGATTCTGGGCCTTGGAGTTGCCATTGTCAGTAAGGCAAGGTTTCCTGTGCACAGACTCAGTAGTGTTAATCCATAGTGACTGTTACTGCAGCCCATGGCAGTTTGTGGTATTATTTTTTCTAGAATCTTCTGAGAAAGAGTAGAATCAGATTGACAGATGAGTGCAAAGTGGCTCCTCTGTGCCAGAAACAATGGGTACTGAATGGCTACCAGTATCACGTACGTGCTGTGCACAGGTTATTCCATTCAGTACTTATAATGATCCTGGAAAGTTGGTACTATTGCTGTTATCCCATTTCTCATGTGGGAAATTGAGACTCAAAGAAGTTAGCTAATTTATTCAATGCTGTAGAGTAAAAGGTAGATGCAGGCCCGTCTGACTTTAGAGTCTTTAGAGCCATTCTAATTGCAATACTGCACCTCCCTGTTTCATGCACTTATTGTTTTTGTAATCTATCAGCCTTGTCTCTGATTATATCACTTGTCAGAAGGTCATTTTCTCTCTATTGCTAAGTAGGTCAGTCTCATTCCTTCGAAGTTTTAAGTTCATAGTCAATGCTGACCCATCTGGAAATCATTGTAGTATACATGCATTTCATTTGGTTTTAAGTTTGCTCTTTTGGTCACAAGCCAAAGTTAGAGTAACCTTAGGCTGCTTGAGTAAAAGAGGAGCTCAGTGTAGAGAAACATGGAGGAGGAAGGAGAAAGGGAGCTAAGCCATCTGAGGAGAGGGTCTGTAACCTTAGAGAGACTAGATCAGACCCAGATGGTCTTTTCTCAGAAAGAAGCACTTCATAAGGCAGTGTTATGGCCAACTATTCTGAGAAAGGGACTAGCAACAACCCTCCTTCTGGGATTAACTAAAGTTTGCTAGGCTACTTGATGGCTATAGCAATAGCAACACCCAGGCTTTATACTTGAGGCACCAATCTCTGACTCTTCCATAATTCTTCTGCTTAGACTCTAAGCTTGTCCTCATTGGCTGCACTCAGAAATGGACATAAAAATGTCATTCTCCATGAGCACTCATTCTGTGTTGTACCCTTGCATCTGCTCTCATGAAATGTCATCTAAGAATAATAGCCACCGTCAACATGCTTAGTATGTGGGTCTCACAACACTGGATTTCCTAAAACTTGAGATGCCATTAATGAACAGTGCATGGAAGATCTGGGTTCAAGTATTGACTCTGACCCAGAGGGTAACTTGGGACTGATTCCTAGCTTGGTCTCCTGTTCTATAAAGCAAGAGCATTTGGACTATGGTTTTCTTCTAGGCCTGGAGTCCTGTGAGTTGCTAAGTTGGTTCTGCAGTCTCAAAGAAAGAAATGAAGTTCCCAATAAGTCTAAATAGTTAATACTTTGATGTAGAGTTTCCAAGAGGGGACAAAGTCTTTCTCAGGGTTTAAGTAGGGTCCTTACTGCTTTACTTCTTCTGAAGGCGCTTAGATGCAAAGTTTAGTGTGGCACCTGGAGTTTGAGATGTGGGGAGTGAAGGTTCCAAGGAAGAAGAATCATGCAAGATTCCTGCTGGGTCCAGCCCATCACCTTCCCTGCACCAGCTCCCCACTCAACTCTGCTCACCTCCTCTATTTGTGCTCTTGAGCCTATACTGTCTTCTGCTTATGTCTGCTATGGCTCTGGAGTGAAATGAGCAATTTGGTTTTCTCAAGTTAGAAGCAGAAGGTTGCTTAATGTAAGTAATAAAGTCCTTGGTGCTTTAGACCCTGGAGCCTGTTACTTCCAGTTCAGATCCTGTTTGAAGCAGAAAGCAGCAGGCTGGCAAAGGAAGTGAGAATGGCTGGAGGTTCCCAATATACTTTCAAGTCAGTCGAGCTTCTCCAAGCCCAGGTATAGGGGGCAGAATTACTGTTTCCCTCTCCTAGAGCAGAGATTTTCAATAGTAACACTGTTTGCATTTTGAGCCAAATAATTCTTTGTTTCTAGTTGAATGTCTCTACACATGACTACTGTCCCTGGGGACACTGTGGCCCCAGATAGGAACCACTGCCCTGGATCTCCCACTATGCATGCAGGTAGTTCAGGAGTTGAACTAGACTTTTTGAACCAGATGAGTCTTTGTTATTGGTTTAATTTTTTCTTTCTTTCTTTTTGTTTGTTTGTTTTTTTTTTTTTTTTTTGTTCCAAGCTGGCCTTAAACTTGCTACGTAGCTCAGGCTGGCCTTGAACTAACATTTCTCTTGCCTCAGTCTCCTGAGTTCTGGGATTTCCCAGCTTGGTTTCCCTTCTGACTCACTAAAAATCCCAGGGCAAGTTGATAGCTCTCTGTAATGACAGCCTCATATTTTCCTCATTAGCAAATTAGCATATGTTTGTTGGAGAACATTTTAGAATTAACAGAAAAGTATAAAGAAGAAAAATCTAAAGGATTTGTCAACATCCCAGTCACCCAAAAATAACCACCATTGAGGTATATTTTCTTTCTGCATCTTTTCTTTCCATGCCCCTCTCCCCCAAATATATACCCAATCTAGACCCTATCTTAATTTATGGTAGATTTCTTAGAAAGTATTATTTTTAATATGTATATTTAATTATATATAATATACAGTATATATTATAATATGTTATATATATATGGCCATCTAAGGATTGTCTCTTACTTTTATTTTATCAGCTTAGTTGTAGGACATCGTTGCAACCCATATTCTTACTGCTAGAGCTAATCCTAGGAGGACAACTCTGTGATTGCTTTGGGCAATCTTTCTCCTAGGAGGAGGGTGGTGGTAGGTGTCAAACGGTGGAGGTTTTTTCAAGGCATTTGATACATGCTATCCAGTTGCCTCCAGAGATTGTTGCGAGTTCAGCAGCCTGAGCTACACAGTGAGCTTCAGGCCAGCCTGAACTGTATGGTGAGACCCTGTCTCAAAAAGACCAAAAGCCGGGCGTGGTGGCGCATGCCTGTAATCCCAGCACTGGGGAGGCTGAGGCAGGAGGATTGTTGTGAGTTCGAGACCAGCCTGAGCTACATAGTGAGCTTAAGGCCAGCTTGAATTGCATAGTGAGACCCTGTCTCAAAAAGACAAAAAAAA
>PVKA01016993.1:0-11203 GCA_004027165.1 Ctenomys sociabilis | reverse complement strand
GTTGACAAGGACTAAAGGCCCTCAGCAGACTATGCCAAATGATAATCTTTTCTTTTTGGTTTGGCCCCAGGAGTGGAACCCTTCTGGCATAGGAGTCTAGTGGCCTTTGTGGAAGGCACAGTGGGCCCCATGTGAGGTGGAGTCATTGCTACTATCAGTGAGTCCCTCCCCACCCCTGCATACTTGACTCCTTCCCAGGTTCCTAAGTGTATTCCAAGCATTCTTGGAGAAGGAGCTAGGCCCAAAGTGTAATTTGTCATTTCAATATGGGCCTAGATAGGAGCCTAGAGGCTGGCAGAGCTCTGGCTAGCTTGGGCACAGAGAGGCCTGTGGAACCTAAGGTGTTGGCCTCACGAAGTTGTGGACATACATGGCTTTGATGGTTCTGCAGATATTTTGGTGACCAGGAGCACACTTTACTATGCTATCTCGGCCAAGAAAGCAATGGGGCCAGGGAGATGGCTCAGTAGAATAAGTGCTTCCTGGGCAAGTGGAAGGGTCTGAGTTCAATCCCAGTTTCACCAAACAAAAATGAAGAAAGAAAGAAAGCAGTCAGCATGGTCACTGGAAGGAAAACAGAAGCAGGCAGGGATGCAGTCAGAAATAGGCTTTGAAGCCAGAACGTTACGTCAGGTAGAACCATACCTTGATGAGAAGAAGAATCAGCGAATGCTCACAGTGCTGGGAAGATCTGGGTTGGCCATATACCAACAGTGACAGAGTGACAGCATTAGGAGGAACACCAGCTTCTCCTCCCTACTTGCCTTTCTCTGGCCAGTGTAATGCATGGTGTAGGTTTTAGGTAGTTATCTGATTTCATTAATAGTAATTTCAACTCCATAATTGGGCTCTTTGATGTTCAGAGGGCATGAGAGTGTTTAATGCTTTGGGACCTGCCCTTTCAAATCCCTGTACCTTCCCCAGAAACTCAAGGCCTAATGTACATTTTTTTAGGGGATCTTCCCAGTCTCCTAAGAGAATGTCAGGTTCCTCTTATTTTTCTTCTTCTCTCCTTCTCTTTCTTCTTTTAGTATGGAGGTGTTGTAGTCAGGGTTTTTATGAGTAAGGACCAGAGCTCTCCGAAAGAGAACCACAGCCATTTGCAACAGCAAGGACCTGAGTTCTCCCCATGATGAAAACAGCTGAATTCATACAAGGAAAGCCTGTGTGACAAGTTTCTCCAGCAGAATGAACAGCACACCATCTTCTCTTCCAGTTCTTCTTATGCTATTGGCAGAAATCCTCAGATGGGCCCTCCATGCTAGAATCACTGATTTGTTTCACTGGGTGTTAAAAATTGACCATTAATTGATGCACCATATGAGGACTGAGCCCCAGGCTATTGATCTAAATGCCAGCCCTTTGGGGCTTGAACTTGAGACCCTCTTGCCTCAGCCTCTTGGAGTACTGGTATTACAGATGTGTGCTACTATATTTGGCTGGGTTCCTCCTGTTTTACAGGTAAAGAGGAAGGTTGCAGGGTGGTATTTAATTAATAGTAGATCAAGCGACATAATCTTTTTTAAAAAATTTGTTTTGAACTAATTTTATACTCACATAAAAGTTACAAAAATAGTTCAGAGAGTTCCTGTGTGCCCCTCACCCAACTTCCCTAATATTAGCACCTTACATAACCATAGTACAATGATCAAAGTTAGGGAGTTAGTGTGGTTACAGTATTAACTGTAAGCTTTACTTAAATTTCACCAAGTTTGCACTCATGCTCTTTTGGCTCCATAAGCCTCCCTGGGACTCCACACTCCAGTTAGCCATTAATTCTCTTTAATCCCCCTTTGTATTTAAGTTTCTCTGTCAATCATGACATTTTTAAAGAATGTTGGTCAGTTATTTTGAATGTGCTTTAATTTGGTTTGCCTCATGGTCTCAGATTATTGTGCTGAGGTTATACTTTCTGGCAAGACTAACAGAACTGATGTATCCTTCTCAGAACAGCTCAGTGGTAATGGTGACTTTGGTCATGGTGCTCACTGGCACCTGTGGAATTCTTCACAGTAAAGTTACTATCTTTCTTTTTAGAGTTAAAAATATTCTGGAAGATATAGTTTAAAGACCATGAAAATAAAACAAACAGGAAAAAAAAACCATGAAAGCCCATTTCTCCCCAAATTGACCACTAACTTTAGCATCCATTGCTGAATTGTGTCTGCAACAGTTGTTTGTGACGTTTACCTAATGGTGATTTTCTGTCTCCTGTGTAGCTTCTACATTTATTAGTTGGAGCTGTATTATACCTACTAAAAGGTTAAGCTATAGAGATAACATACATAAGGATAGTATTCCTTGATTAAGTCTTTATTCAAGAGTCACAGCTCCTTCTAAAGTGTGATCTGTTTATCTCCTAGTCTGTGTATTGCTTTTCTGCCTTTTTTGAATTGGTGCTCACAAAAAACTTGCAAAAATAGTGCATAAAGTTCCTGCATTTCCCTACCCCAATTTTCCCTAATACTAACATATTGCATAACCATTGTAAATAATCAAAAGTAGAAAATTACTTATTTTATGCAGATTTATTTGAATGTTATTGAAACAGGCAAGAGATCACATTGGCTTGGGCCAAGTGGCGGCATGGAGAAGGGGAAACCTCCAGGATTTGCAAGAAGATGGGTATAGAGAGCAGAAAGGAGTCCAGGACAGCTGCAGAATTTTAATCACATCTGTAAAGTCCTCTTTTCTCCTGCTCTATATCTAGTCGCTTCACAAATCCTGCAGGTCCCACCCTCAACTACACACAGAACCCAAGTACTTCTCATCACTTCGCCAACTTGGTCCAAGCCACCATGTTTAAGTAGCTTTCAGACTGACCTCTCTACTTCCACCCTGGCACCTCTTTAGTCTTTTCTGACCACCACAGTCAACTGACCAATCAAAACTTAATCAGCCTACGTGACCCTTTTGTTCCATGCCTCACATGGTTTTCTTTCCCACTTAGTCAGATGAGTAAAATCTCAGTCGATGGTCCCTTTCACCTCTAATCCCAGCTTGACTCCTTATTTCTCCTACTTTTTCCACATGGTCATCCTTGGGATTTTCTGAACCAAACCAGCTAGACATGTTCCCATCTCTGGGCCTTTATGTTTTGTGTTTCCTCTACTTGGAATATGTCTCATGTAGAAATTGACACAGCTTTTTCCATTGCTGCTTTCTTAGTAAGGAGCCTCTTGACATTCTGTCTAAAATTTCAAACCCAGAGCCAGGGATGTAGCTTAGTGGCACAGTATCTGCCTGGCAAATGAGAGTCCCTGAGTTTGAATCCCAGTACAAAGAAAATAAGTTTCCCATATCATCCCCTCTCCCTCTGTTTGATTTTTCATCTTGGCTCCTGTCATTATCTAACCAGCGTTTCTGCTATTGTCATATAGATTTTTTTAAATTTCCTTTTCCTGTCAACCTGGAAAATAGCTGAAGCTCAATAAATATTTGTAGAGTGAATGAACATCTTCTGCCTTTATAATTGGGCTATATATTCATCAGTTGGTTCCTGAAGCATACTCACGTACTTAGGTGCTGCATACTGTATGTTTAGGTACATAAAAAGAAATTCAAGACATGACCCATATATTCAAATTGCTTATAATTTGCTTGGGATAATGGGATACCTGTGTGTATGAAGATAACTAATGACATGACCCTAAGCTATATGTTTACGTTAAATACTTCAAAGTTTAGGGCACATTGGTAGGTACCAAGGACTAATATGTCAGACCCAGTTTCCTCTTTGAAGCTCTTTTAGGTTAGTTATGATGACATGGAGGAAATAAGCTCTATCCATCCAGGTGAGTCAAGGGCCAAGTAGATGGTGTGGATGCTGATGGGAGGTAGCCAGGAGAGAGGAACTCATTAGCAGGGGCTGCAGCATCAGGCCCTCTGGCGGAAGTCTCATTTACACCAGGGCTGGAGAATCGAGGGAAGTCTGAGAGATCTGACGCAGCCAGAACCTGGGATATGAGCATATAGAAAAGGCAGATGAGGTTAGCAAAGGAGCAGAGGAGGCCCGGAGATAGGGAAGTTGCCTCAGGAGCTGTGTTGTAAGAGTTTGACTTCTTTAGGTGGCAAGAAGCTGCTGAAAAGTACTTAAGGAGAAAATTTAAGCGCTGAATTTGATTTGGTGGAGATGGCTTAGAAAGTATTGAAGGAGGGAGAGCAGTTAAGGAGTTTCTTAGTAGTTTGGGGAATGGTGAAGGGCTGAAGTATATCAGAAGCTGTACAAAAAGGATGAAGGCGATGAACTAAAGTGAGTGTGGCAGGATAATGAGTAGTCAGTCACCTGCGGGAAGAAGAGAAGAGAGAATGACTTGGCGAGGATAATGCTGAGGTTTCTGACTTGGATGACTGGGTAGTTCATGGACAACAGGAAGAAGGGCAGGGTGGGGCTTGAGACAGCAGGAACACTATGGTGGGAGATGAAGAAACCCACATGCTCAATGTCAAGTCTGCCTTGGCCTCTTTCAGTTCCCTGACATCTGGTTTCATGTGCATGGCTGCTGGGATGGGAAGGACTGTGCTTGTCCTAACTCCTGCTGCTCTGGGTCCAAGTTGCTTCTCTGGCCTCTGCCCCAACATTCAGAGGAGCAGCAAAGCCAATCCCCACGGTATCAGCAGGAGGTGTGGTGCCTGCGAGCCTCTCTGAGGGCTTGGAAGGGAGCCGGCGAGGAGCAGGAAGGAGGATTGCAGTGCCTAGGAGCCAAGTTCAGCTCAGCTCTATTTTGGGTGACAACATTTACAATGTTCCTTCACCCAGAATCATTCCGCCTGCCTGCCCGCCTTCGGTGTTTCCAGCTGATGGGTTCTCACGCCTACTTAACAGCTGGCTTGGTTCAGGAGCTCCCTAGCTCACTGACTGCTGCCCTTCAGTCCCCTTACTCTTCTGCATCATGCCTGACTCCCTGGTGACCAGGATGCTAAGAATGGATCCCCAAAGGCTCTTAGGGGAGGCATAGGAGCAGCACAGCGACAGAGAGGGCACGGTGCTGAATGTCAGGGTTCAGGCGCAGAGGTGTGTTGGCAATTGACTTGCATTTCTGTGCTTCACTTCCTCTGAAAGATCAAGTTACTGAGGGAGAAAATGCATGATACTGATAACATTTTGTGTTTCTGCATCTCTTGTCTAAGAACTTCTAGGCACAGATGTAGAGTATGCCATCGTCCCAGACTGCCTCATTAACTGAATCTTTGGACATTTATAGGTCACTTGTAAGGCTCTGCAGACATCAGAAGGGACAAGTGTCATTCTTTTGTAAAATTAGGTCCATTACACATTTATTGCAGAAGGTACCTGAGAATACAAAGAAACAAATAAAAATGACCCATAATTCTTGTACTGCAGAGTCTGGCTAGGAGTCTAGTGTCTCTTCCTGCTTTTTTTAAATCCCTGGGTATGTGGATGTGGATGTTCCTGGATATATATGTGTTTATGTGTGACTTACATGCATGTTATCTCTCCCCAGGTTCCCTCAAGGTACTAGGTCAGGGCACACACTCTAAGCACTAAAGTATTCTCAGCATGGCACAGGGTGAGGGGGAAGACAAGACTGAGGCTGTATAGTAATCTTCCCTCCTGAATGATTTCAAAAAGCTACAGAGCACTAGTGAAGAATTTCCAGCACCTTCTCTCTTTCTGTGAGATTCCCGGAAGGGCCAATATGAGCTAGGTTTGCTGCTAAGTTGGGTAACTAGCCAGCTGGATGAATGGAGAGCCAAGGGCACTTGGTATCCTTGGAAAGTATGCCAAACCACCATCAAATTCTCTATCCAGTCTGTAAGCATAAGATTTTCTGCTGATACTTTGGTTTGTGTTCAGTTGAAAGCAGAAAGCCTGCTGCATGGATTGGGTACAGATAGTGGATTTGGGGGTGATCCCAGGAAGCAGGGATGAATGAGCAAACAGCATGAGTAGGAAAGACACAGGAAAAGAGGGGAAGCCAATATGAAGGCTGCTCTTAAGAGTCCTATTACTGCAGTGGAGACAGTTTCCTCAGTACGTGGAAGTCCTGTAAAATGGAACTGTTTGCTTCCAGGGTAATACCCTGCACCCCTCACCTGGCAGGCAGGCTAGAATTACCCCTCTCCTCTGGCTGAGGGCTTCCTAGGGTATTAGGAAAGGCGTGAGGAGTTGTGTGCATCAGGTGTGACCCTTGAGAAGGACAACTGTGTTCACAATGGACAGCTCATGGGATGTGGAACTGAGATCAAAGGTGTCTGTTCTAACTGGAAAATTTCCATCCCTTCTTCACCGAACAAGTTCCTTCCCTTATGTTAACTGTTCTTCCTCTCTTCCCTGACTGCAAGTCTCTGGTCTCACCCTATATTTCAAGTGACAGTATGTTTCTTTGACTCTGGATGGTAGATGGTGTTTGTTTTCAGCCAACTCCAAAATTCTGACTCACAATTCTTAGCTCATAAATCTCGTTTTAGCTTTGTCAGGATCAAGTGCTGGCCTCTTGGGGCTTGAAAGTCTCCCTCAGGTGATGCTGAGTCCTGCACTTATTGCTGCATCAGCAGTAGGGACAAGACTCAGAGAATTAAAGATAATGAGGAGAACAAAAGAAGTGAGGCAGGTTATCTTGGGCCCCCAAGCCGAATCAGGATCCACTTGGAGGCAGAACAGATACCAGGTGGCTCCCACCTGGGTTTGTTGACTCAGACACAGGCTTCCTGAGCACATAAGGTAATCAGATAGGTGGCCGTTTGGGGCTTTCTTGGCTTTAAGTTTAGTCGAGATATACAGATGTTCACCACAACAGAGGGACTTTTGCAGTCCTCTGGCGGTTATCAGAGCCATGCTCAGACCTGGTAGCTCTTCTGTGGGCAGTTCATTAAGATTGACTTTTCATTTTTGTAGGATAAAAACCACAGGCTCAAGGCTGTGTGATTCTTCACTGGTGACAGAGAACTAGATTTAGGTGTCCTGACTTTCAACCTAAAGTTCCTGACTTTTGACTCCCCATCTCATTCCCCAGCTCTGCTTATCGGCTTAGTAATAGGGCACTCATGTTCCTTGTTGTCCTAAGTGGGAACTTCCTGTGAGGTAAGCACTGTGCAGAAAGGTCCCGTGATTCCTTCCCCACACTACACTACTCTGCGCAGGTCTAGGAGAGCATGTATTTAACAAAGGTTCTTGGTTTACCTGGAAGGATGACCCTTGGGCCAACTGAGACCAGTGAGAAGGGTTCTCTGGCCTCCCTCCTAGTGGAGCTCTGGCCCATGGCACTTTCTTAGTGCCAGGCTCCTTTTAGAGGGGACTATGCCCATCTGTGATGGGACATAGCCTATGGACAGCCCTGGAAATTCTGCCTTAATCTGCAGTTTTTGCACTCTTGCTTTTCTTAGAAATTTGTTGCATCCAGGGATCTGCTGAGGTTATCTTTGCTAACTACTGAGCCCTTGGCTCTGGGGGCTGTCTCCATCTATTTCTGCACTTTGGCAGATGACACCCCGTATGGAAGTCAGCTCTGCCATGTCTGTCTTCAACCTAGGATTAGACAGTGAAATCTTCTCTTAACCCTTCAGGGCAGGTCTGTTTTACGGACCTTTGTTCTGCTCTGCTCCCCTTTCACTAAAGAGCACTTGAAGTGCTGTTTAGAGATAGCAGCAGCTTACTGTGAACCCATCTAGCCTGCAGTTAGCAGACATATATCAGATGGTCTTCATAAGATCAGCCTATCTATTCCTGCCACTCTCTGGGTATTCATCTGAACTTTGATGGCTTATGGCCAAGGAGATGAGCCCAGATCAAAAGCACAGGGCTAGACATGAGTAGCACCCTGTGACGGGAAAAGGAAGATATGTATTATAATTCAAGAATAAAATGGGCACATGTGACAAAGACCAGGCCTGAAAGGTTCAAATGCCAGAGTAAGGGCAGAATGATGCCCAACTAGGTGGGTTTGAGAAAGCACTCGGATTGATCTGGTCTGGAGAAAGCTGCTTGGAAGCAATGACATATGAGCAGTGACACAGGATGATACCTGTGACAGGTCTCCTCCTTTGGGGTAGGACTTGATTGCACATTTGCCAACAACAATGTTAAAATGAAGGAGATGTTGCTATTTGAACATCCAGGGATGCTGATCATGCCAAATACTGGGAGCAATTTTGACAGCCCATGATGGGGTATCAGCCGACTGGACTCTGTTCTCCTCTATCCCTGACACTCAGATGCCGTGTAGCCACAGCGCACTAGTTTTGTAGATGGTTGTTAATACCATGAAGAAGTATTCATAATAGGTTACTCAGCTTAAAAGATCAGGTTTAGCAGAAGCTCAAACAGGTTAAGTACAACACAGGTCCATTTATATTTGTTAACATGGACTAAACATAAGCATGGCTTTAAAAAAAATAAGATAAGAGTGATGGAATCCATCCCTCCACATTAGCGCAGGGGGCAGGTTCTCTATTCCCCGAAAAGCTTCTTCAGATGACCTCTTGGTCTAGACTCTGTGTCTGCCTCAGCAATTGCTGTCATCTGAATGTCACATTAGGACATTTGGGTGCTTCCTTTTCTGTCCTTTTCAGCAGGGTTGAGATTAATGTGTACTATATCCTAATTTTAATGCTTGTTAGTATTTTTAGAATACCCCTTTTATCACACATTTCCCAAATCTAGCATCTTCGTCTCTCCTCATTGCCTCTAGGCTCATGTCCAGACCCAGCCTACTTCCAGTGCCTTACTCTCTCTGATTCCTCTTCTTAAATCCTCGGCAGCTCATGACAGCCATGTCACTGGCTCACTGAACACAGACACATCCGCTTGCTGCCTCTTGTGCCCCACTGAGCCACCTACTTGCCTATGCGGAACCTTGTTCGGCTGTCTTTTCCTAGGCCAGCGTGTGTCTTTCCTGACCTCCTTTATCTGCTTTCAGGGACTGTACCAACTGCTCTGTACCACCTTGTTTGTCATTTATAACATAATACAAAGCACGTAATATTTACCATTTTGTAACCAGTAGTGTTAAATGTACTGACATTGCTATACAACAGGTATCCAGAACTTTTTCACTTTGCTTAAGTGAAATTCTAAACCCATTGTTGTGGTTTGTGTTTAGTTGTCCCCCCAAAGTCCCATGCAGTCAGACTCCTAGAGGTTGTGATCAATTCCTAATCCAATGCTGGGATTATGGGTGAGTGCTATACCCTACCTGGGGGAGACAGCTTGGATACAGTATGAGGAAGGGAGAGTGAGCGGATTGCTCTGTGCCTCTGCTGCTGCTGTTGCCTCTGCTCCTCCCTTTGTTCTTTTCCATTTTCTGCCACCTTGAACGGCTGCCCTCTGCCACATTCCATTCTGCCTCGGAGCCAGCTGAGTATGGACCGAAACCTCCACTAACTGTGAGATAAACAAACCTTTCCTTCCTTAATTTTGGGTGTCAGGTATTTTGTCCCAGCAATAAGAGAAAAGTAACGGAGGCATCCATTAAGTGACAGTTCCTCATTGTACTTTATTTTGCATGTTATCAAGGACTGTGTCATGGTACTGTGTACACTAAGCTGTCTAACTCACCTAGCAAAGGCTATACTTTCAGGGATCATTTCTATAGTGCATAACTCACCTAGCATTCATTAATCACCAGAGTGCTAACTAAGGCCTTGGTAGGTTCTGGGAGAACGTGAAGCCATCTGAGACACATTCACCAAAGGGACAAGATCATAATTGTCATTGAGTAAGAACTTGCCTTTCCATTTGTGTATGTCTCCTGTCCCTAAATAGATACCATGAAAGTGACCTTATTATGGGCTACAACTCCTTTTCTTCTCCTCTTTTTTTCTTTTTGGCACAAGGCAAATGAAGTGACTAAGTAAAGCCAATTTTAGTTATTGGGTTACTCTGCAACACCCAGGATAGGGCTGAGTGTGTCTTTACTTGATATTTACATGTGCTGATGTAAATGAGTCCTTGGGCTATTTGAGTCTTTATATTCTCTCAACTAGAATTCTTTAAAGAAAGAAATTGTCCTTTTATCATAATAAGGTTATTCTTATTACTTTTATTTACAAGATAATATGTGCCTATCAGAGAAGTAAAATGAAACCAAACAGAAAGAGCAGACAAACAAACACAGGTAAGAGGCGTCATGCTCTCCCAGAGATGATTGCTATTAGCTCTGTGCTTCTGTCCTTTGGAGATTTAAGTGACATGGGGCCTACTGGGGAAATTCTTTCTGAGGAAGGAAATTCTGAGCTGAGATGTGGAGGATACTAGAGAGCTTCCATGTAAAGATCAGGAAAGAGAACAGTGCACGCAGTGACCAGAGCTGGGAGTAACTTGACATGTTTGAAAAGCTGTAAGAAAATCGCTGTCCCTATGACACAGAGAAGAGGAGGAGAAATTATCTTGGGAGAGACAGATGTAGATGGGATGGTTTGTGAGGCTCTTCTGGGATGCACATAGGCCACGGTTGAAGCTTTGTGCTTTGTCCTAAAGTCTGAGAGAAGCCACTGGAGGGAAGTGACACCATCTGATCTGCTTTGAGAAGACTGCGCTCAGTAGATGTAACTTTCTCCATTAACAAAGGGAAAGTGAGACCCCCTGCACACATAATAGTCATCTCATTAGGCTGCAAAAGTCAATGAACTACAAGGGAAAGCATCACACAAAAAATGATCTGGTGTCTTCACTAAAATGGGTTGTAAGTGTAGGAAAAAGAAACGGAGGGACAGTCTGTTGGTCAAAAGAGATCCAAACAACTGTAAAAAAAAATTATTAGGCCAAACCAAGTCATAGAGTTAGTCATATTTTTTAAATTAATTTTATTGAGAAACAAATAGCAATGAGTTTCAAAATCAATTAATAGGAAGTTTCAATAATTAATACATTTTATGTTGTTTTCATAGTGAAAACATAGAAAAAGGGGATACAAATGATATTCTGTATCTGTATATAGAAAATAGATATGATATACAGCTACTTTCTTTTTTTTACTTTTTTATTCATTTTAATGAGCAAAATATAAAACAGCAATGAAACAGTTTCAAACCAGATTAGTGGGAGAGTTACAATAATTAATACATTGCATATTGTTGTCTTTGTAGTAGTTATTCAGAGGACAAGATGCAGACATGATATCCTGTCCAAACAATACTAGTACAAACCTCTCTTTTTTTTTTATTTTTGTTTTATTGAAGTACAAATATCAATGAGACATTTTTAAGATACCTTGACAAGATGGATTTGATAAATTAATACATT
>PVKA01016992.1:0-46748 GCA_004027165.1 Ctenomys sociabilis | reverse complement strand
GGGTGTTGTAATTTTCCGTGAAAAGATCTTTGACTTCCTTGGTTAAGTGAATCCCAAGGTATTTCATTTTCCGCGGTGCTATTGTGAAAGGTATTGTTTCTATAGTTTCCCTTTCAGTGTGTTTGTTACCTGTATAGAGGAATGCTATTGACTTCTGCGTATTGATTTTGTATCCTGCTATGCTACTGAATTTCCCTATGTAAATTGTGCATCAA
This sequence comes from Ctenomys sociabilis, assembly GCA_004027165.1. Lineage (NCBI taxonomy): Eukaryota > Metazoa > Chordata > Mammalia > Rodentia > Ctenomyidae > Ctenomys > Ctenomys sociabilis. Next base: position 46,533 of record PVKA01016992.1, on the reverse strand, counting down.
GTGACAAAACTGTGGCCATCTTTTCTAAATCATGGAACAAAGTATTATTTTTTCATGAAGACAACTATTAAATGCATAAATATTAAAATGGCTCAGTTTTACAAATTGATCTTTTATTAGGCATTTGCTAAAGACATGGGTTAGTGAGACTGAACCACTGAAAAATAAACATCAGATTTTGCTCTAAAGAGTAAGTACTAAAAAAAAAAAAAATAGGGAGTGCTCAGCAGTACCCTCTTGTTCCTAAAAAGCCACCAGTACTTAGAGGTCAAGGAAAACTTAATTTAGGGGTCTGGGGCTAGGAAATCTGCTCAGTGCTATTCTACCTATACAGCTACTTTCTCTTAGTTCAATGAGAAGAAAGGTTTGAACTAACCATGTTTAGAAAAGATATCATGTCTGCATCTTGTACTATAAATAACTACTACAAAGAATATGCAATTTTATTAATTATTGTAACTATCCTACTCACCTATTTTGAAACTGTCTCATTGCTAATTCTTTCTCAATAAAATTAATAAAAAAATAAAATAAATGCAAATAAAACAAAATAAACAACAAATCAGCCAAAAAATAAACAACCAAAAATATATAACAACCATTGTGAATCAGCTATTCCTGCTTTGAAAATCTGCAACATATGCATTATAGTGAGTTAACCCGCTTCCATCTTTGTTTCTATTTGTTTTTAAGTCTTCAAAATAAAATAAACAAATAAATTGTTTTGAGCCCAGTTATTGTATAGGGGATAGTGAGCTAGACTGTACTTTTATAATTTCAACAATCAATATGAACACTATCCAGTAATATGCATATTCTAGAATTTCAGAAGCATATATTATCTAGATTGATGACATCATAAAGCGTACACATATTATACTTTCAATCTTTAATATGTTTAAGATGTTTAATTATTTGGAAAATATGGCAAATACTACTGAATTTCCCCTTTGGAGTTTTGGTGTACATAGATCCTTATCTATATAGGTACATTGCTTTGTGCTATATTTTACAGTAAATGAATAGTTTCATAACTTACATTAGCTTACCCTCAAAGCTATCAGTAAAGATGCAGATTGAGAAGAATCTAGGTATTGAATGAAATGTGTTAGTAGAATATTATGCTCTGTGTTTTAAAAAATTAGCCAAATCTGCAGCATATTTTAATCTTAAAATAAACATATCTTAGAGCATATAAAGACATGCAGTTGCTTATGGGATAGATATACATTGTGGGTTATCTGGATTTTTTTTTACTTTCTATAACATTTGAAAGGACTGATTATATTAAATCAGTGACATTGTTTTCTTTCTTGCATCAGGTATAACATCCAAAAATCTCTCTAAAACAGGGAGAAGGAATGAGAGAAATCATGAAGGAAACTACAGTCTCTTTCTAAATACAGTATCATTCAAAGCTTATCAGTGAACTTTTATAGAAATACTGTAGTAAGTGACAGCCATAAAAATGACAGAGTAATACTCTTCATGCCAACATCAAGAGGGGGCTATAAGTATGACCCCGTAGTACCCAGCAAGGTAGGGATCCACATGACAATTTCCAATGGAAAATAATAGAAAACTTGATGCAAATTAAATAGATAAGTTATACATAACTGAAGAGTTAAATTAATCTGTCTCTAGATGTGGTTTGACCCCTTCTAATTCATCATCAATTTTTCTTGTCTCTGTGGGTAATAAAGGTAGGATCCCTCGTGGTAGCTATAAATGCTGGCTGCAACCAGCACTGTAGAGTTACCTTTGCACTATGGGAAGAGTCTGCCTCTCATCAATGATAAATTAATGTATTTTTTTCTTGGACTGGACCTTCACTCAAATTTAACCAGTTCTTGCTACCAGTGAAATCCAATACACCACTCAATAGAGAAAGCTTATATAAAGCCACATAAAAAACTAAGAATGGCAAAATTAATGACATATTCTTATTCTTTTTTTACTATATTTAGGACAGGCTGTACAGGGTCTACAGAGATCAGACTGCTAGCGATTCTCTTGTTTTTCAGCCTCCCAAGTGCTGGGATTACAGGCTTGTGCCACCACGCCTAGTCTCAATCATAGTCTCAGCGAGCCTCGGGGGATGGGGCTGGCATGGCATGCAAGGGATCTAACCCCAGCTGTTGCTCTCTGCCTAAGTGGGCGCTTTAGTCTGCTGAGCTATCAGGCTGACCTTCATTGTTGTTTCATTTGAAATCTATAAATGTCTTTATGTGTAGTATTATAACTATCATGCATCACAGTTTTCACTGAACTATCCAAATCTTATATTAAAAAACTTATCTGTGATTCCACTTATTCAACTCTGATATGGAAAGAAAGTCTTGCTACATTCACTAGTTATATTATTTTTTATGATTTCCCTCATTTTATTAATCCATATTTGCAGCACACAATGATTACATTCACTGTATATAATTGGTACAGTAGCATAACTTACGATTTTTAAACTGATGGTAAGAATAGAGTATATGGAAGTTGATAGCAGTCACACTCACTTCCAATTGCAATGTATGACTTGAGAGAAGAGGCTGGAAGCATCAGTTGTGAACCATCTTTCATCTGAAATGCAGTCTTCCCATTAAACATCCACACAAGAATCTCTGCGAAACCTTTAATTTCCACTACTTGAAGGTAACTCAAATTGATGCAATAGAGTTAAAGACTGAAAGAGCATGTCCTACTTTTTTAAAAGAAACCGTGTGTTAATTATAGTCACTTTTTGGAAGGCTTGTCATGTTTTGACAGAGCAAGACATTCCATTTATCAGGCTCATTCTTTAGGTTCAACATTTTGAAACTAAACAGTTGGGCCATTCTTGATAACAGATATGAATATAAGGGATAAATAGGGTTTCCATAAAGAGTCCATCAATCAATCAATATTTAAACCAAAAAAAATATATGCATATATATGTATATAAACATATATGTTGAATAATACATATATAGAATAATATTTAATCAGTAATAGAATAAACATATTCTTTCTTCAAAGCACAATTATTCACCTTTAAGTTCCACTGCTATTAGGATAGTTCAAATGTATTTATTGGCAAAAATGCAAGAGTTCCTACTCCTGTCAATTGGAAAGAGATATACCTGTCAAAATTAATTCCTAGAATGTAAGAAATTTGCCCTAAGGATAAATAAAACAGACTAACATTATCTTGTTGTTCTTATGCTCACTTTGTTTGATATTTTCAAGGCATAATCATGAGAAGGTTCCTATTTTAGCATACTTTATCTTTGTCAGAAAAAGTTTATTTTGCCATATTACTTATTTATTACCAGTGAGTTAAGTGATGAGAAAGTGAGATTTTATGGTGCTTCTTGCAATCACCAAAAGATAAGTCTTTCTGAAATCCTTATTTTGCCCCCTCAATGGAGACATTGGATATTTGCGTCTCTGGATCATCTTTAGGCTTAAATAATACACAGTCTTCTTTGACATTTTCCTCTTTTTATTTCACATATCTGGTCTAACACAAAGACTGGAGTAGCACTTGATGGAAATCTGAGGAAGGATGCAGCTAAAAAAAAACTGGATTCAAATTGAAAGTGCTTTGGTATTAAAATAGACAAATCATATATATTATACTAACTTTTGCCAAATAACTGCAGCATATTACAAAGAATAGATCCATGGTTATAATAATATCCCAGATAGGCAGATCATACAGTAGATGTAGTCTTTGTCATTCTCTTACCAAATATCTGATATATTAAATCTCATTACTCTCTGAATTTCTAAAGGCTAAATTCAATTACTCACTAAAGCAAATTTCCCTAAATAATTAAAGCTACAATCAGTTTAATAATATTATTTTTGAAATATTTGACCTTTAACAAAGGGTCAGCATCTTCTTAGTTCAAGGTTTGATCATATTTCACATATATATATATATATATATATATATATATATATCAAGCATATATATATATATATATATATCTGTTTTCCATTCAAATAAGTGCACTTAGACAGATATATTAGCTTCCCAGCCTATAATAAAGATGATAATCATCCACTCCTATTAATTTGTTTATCAAAAAAAAATCTCACAATAGTAGATTTAATAGATTTTAGTGCACTCAGGGCTCATTTTGACCCTTCAAGCACCAGATGACACTTAGTGATATATTAAGTGTCATTCACCTTAGTCACAAACTCTCAGTTTTTAATTGTGCTCATGATGGCTGTTGTTGATTTCATTTTTAAATGTCATTGTTGATCAGGATTTCAAAGAAGTTCTTTTTTTTTTATTTTCTTTTTTTTAACCCATGATCTCTTAAGTTTTAATTCTGAACACTCCTCACTGGAAATACATATAGATATATAAATGATGTGTAAAATGCTGGTGCAGCCACCTACCTGAGTTCTATATTTGAAAAGTTTTTCTAAAACCATAATCAAAGTTTGTCTGTCTTTCTGAAAGCAAAGCAGCCATTTAGTCACCGAATACTTACTTATTGAGGGACTATTTAGTACAATATTTTTCTGAGTAATGCCCTGAACAAGTGAAGATATGACTGCTGTAGGTCTTAATTTTTTGTAGTGCTGAGTGGGTGAGGTTGACTAGTTATGAGGAAAATGAGCAAGAAATTATTTTTTTAAAAATGAAATAATTTAAACAGGCAAATGTTTTTAAGATGAGAATAAAACATTGTGACAGATTGAGATGCATTTGCATTTGGTAACTAAGGAAGCCCTTCTCCTGGGGAGACATTGGAGATGATACTTGAATTATGCCAGCATTTGTCATTATTGCCAGTCAATAGCAGAAAACCTCAGACAAAATGAATACAAAGAAGAAGAATACTTTAATATGTATATTTCCTCAATTATGAACCACAAAAGTTCCAAAAATGTTCTGATTCTTGAAATATACTGAAAATATATTGACCTCCCTAATCTTTTAAGGTATATTGTTTAAGCAGGATATTTTAAGAAGTGTGTCATAACTTCTGAAAAACTGTAAAGGGGTATTCCATGAAATAATGCTCCAATTCAATCTCTTTGCAGTAAAATTTCAGAATCTAAGTGTTCAGCTCAACAGTCTTTACTGCTTGACTCATAGAAAGTATGCCAAATTATCTTAGTATTTACAGATTTATAGATGTGATGTTTGTAAACTATTTTTGAAATGTTTTTTCTGTTCCTAAATTGCAGTAGGGAATACTTTTTATTTTGTAACTTTGTTCATACATACTCGCGTGTGCGCGCGCGCACGCGCGCGCACACACACACACACACACACACACCTCTAAACAAATAACTAAAATATGTTTTACAAAAAAAATTTATATTTTTATTTAATGTGAAAAGTAGTTCGCCGGGCGTGGTGGCGCACGCCTATAATCCCAACACTAGGGAGGCTGAGGCAAGAGGATTGTTGTGAGTTTGAGACCAGCCTGAGCTACAAAGTGAGCTTAAGGCCAGCCTGAACTGCATAGTGAGACCTTGTCTCAAAAAGACAAAAAAAAAAGAAAAAAAAGAAAAGTAGTATTTTATCTTCCTTTTCATTTTCATTATTTCAAGGTTCATCATCTCCTGCTAAACTGATTTTAAAATTCAGCAACTTTTCACAACTTAGACTGGAGACTCCTATAAATCAATCAGTCTGCTTTGGTCCATGCATTATGAGCAGAAACACTCTAGGTTAACTGAGGTTCTTAACCCCTTCAGAAAAAAAATTATTCAATATTTTTATGAATAGTAAATCTAGAGGCATAAATATAAATCGTCTTTTTTGCATGCATACAACTTCAATGACAGCATGATAATTCTTTGGTTACTAGAAGGACAGTACTTACAGTTATTTAATGAAGGTGAAAAAATTATTACTTACTTATAACAAGTTTTTCATTCTTGACTTGAAGTACTGGTCTTAATTATCTTCTAGAATACGAAACAGAATATGTAAGAATTTAACAATAAACAATTCTTAAGACAATTATAGTGAAAAAGCAAAACGCTGCAGGATTAAAAATCTTAAAACCATGAATCTGACATCTACAAAGTAAGTTTTTGACAATTACATTTGAATTTTTTCACACAAATTTCTCCCTGAATTCTGTTTACCTCCAATGGAAATTTCATATTTCTTAGAGCAAATGTTCTCAACTCCACTCAATAGACCAGTAACTGTCTAAAACTTAAGACATAGTTATTGTACATAAGAAGTTGTGAAAGACAGTAGTTTGTGTTGAATATCCTATCAAGAAAAGGCAAAAAGTGACGAGTTTAGATAGAATGGTGACTTGTGGAGTCACATCTCAACTAGAAAATAATTTAGTAATGGATTCTGGCTCTCTCATGTCCAAAAACTTTATTCTGTGCATATAGTACTGAGCAAATAATATACTAATATATTGAATATGAAAATACCTTTGACTGTATTCATTAGTACAGTACTACCTTAGTTCAAAACCTTGTCTTATGAAGCATCTGGTCTCAGAATTAATTCCATGATTCTGGTTTCAACCAAATTGCAAACATTAAGTTCCTGAACCAAAGTTTTACTTATATGGATCATTGGGTCCTTAACCTTCAGGCCATGTAGTAGTCCTGGTCAGTGTCATCCAGAAGCAGACCACAGAGATGAGTAGCTTAAAAGTAAGGTGACTTAGAATGAAGACACTGTTTAATAAGTCAGTCATCAGTTTGATTTGATCCAATGTATTATAAGCAGAAACACTATAGGTTAATTAAGTTTCTTTATTCCGTCTGTATTTTCAGCTCTTTCCCATTATTTCCATTATCTCCTGAACACTGAGTCTTGTCAGGTCAGAGGCTATATTAGATCCTCATAAGGATATAAACCCTACCGTAACTGCAAATTTGAGGGATCTAAACTTTGTGCTCCTTATGCGATTCTGATGCCTGATGATCTGTTATGAAACTGTGATGCCAACACTAGGGATTGGCTGCAAATCCAGGCTAGAAATAAAGGAGAGATTTGACTACATAGAGACCATAACAAATCAATAGCTTGCAGGTTCATGAAAATCCTGTCATTTACTGTCAAGTGACAATTAAGCTGCATCTCATGATAGGCATTATAGTGCCAGGTGAGATGATGTACAGAATTTGTATAACTACCTTTCGTGGCAGGCTTTAAGTCAATATAAAAAACATTTTTTTTTCTCTTTTTAAGGGGAAAAAAAGACAAAGCAGAATATAATAGAAGAATAATAAGAGCTAATACCTTGCATATTGTTATCTTTAAAGTAGTTACTCAGGGCATAAGACATGGGCATAAGAACTTCTGCAATTGATATTAGCACAAATCTTCCTTTTTCAATGAACTAAAAAACACTAATAGTATAAGTGACTTTTTCCATTTTCCATTTCTTCTTTTCCCCTATCCTAGAAGAATCCAGCATTTACTTTAGTCTGAATGTACCCAGTATTCTATTTAACACTGCCTTCCATGCCTCTTTCCCACACTACACACATGCCTCTTTTGTGAAATCCACAAGAAAAGTCTAGACAAAAGGAGGAAAATCAAATGTCACTGGAAAGCTTTTGTGAAAATGGGGGAAAGACACATTGTCTGGACCACAGATGACTCTAAGACTGTTAACAAAAAGAAGATAAATTTAAAAGAAAATAGAAAGAGTCCTACTTAAGTCATGGGCTCATTGCAACAGGCTTATTCAGCAAACCCACTTAGTATAACAGATTCTGTGGCAACTTGTGGTCCAATGAACCTGTGAAAGTTTCAAAACTATTTTGCCACAAAGATAAGAAGCAACTATTGAAGGTCATTTCATCGGACATGTATGCATCAAAAGCTTCTTTCTTAGTGGCTCACCTCATTGCTAAAGCTAAGAATCCCTTTATAAGAGTTGATCCTGTAAGATTCTAAGGGCATTTGTTGTGAGCTGTAAGACAGGATGCAGCTCCGAAGTTGATAACTGTTTTTCTTTCTGTTAGCACCAAAGTGGACATAATCAAAAAACAGCAGAGCATATTGAGACAAAATGGTAAGGTAGAATTACTGAGTCACTGTAATATGTAATATACAGGTTGAAAATCCTATTGATGTGAACAATAAAATTAACAATATTTGTTTGGGATGATATAATTTTTAGGAAGATGTACATGAGAATGTGTTACCTGCATTTTTCTTGCCAATCAGCAAGACAGCTGCCAAGTTATTCATGTCTTTGACTGACTGAATATCAGGAAAACTGCATGGCTTGTTTTGTGTCAGTACTTACATGAATGGAGAGGCTTCCATGGTTGGACGGTTTTCTGGTTTCACTCTTCAGGTCAAAGAAGTCACTTCTGAATGACAGTGTGTGCGTTATTACATTACTACACTTCTCCACAGAGAAATGTTGGCTAATGAAAAAAATTTCAGCTGAACTTAAAACCATTTTTCAGGATGTGTATAAAACTATTAGCCAATTAAGGCACCTTTCCATAACTCATGTCTGTTTATGCAGTTCTGTGAGGTGATGGGTGCAGAGCCACAGGTTTTCTTTTATACATAGAGTGAGGTGGCTTCCTTCAGGTAGACAACTGGTCAGAAGTTTTGAGATTTGAGAGCAACTTCAGAAATTAAAAAAAACAGTTCCCACCAGCAAAATGTTTCAGTGACACTTTCAAAACCAAACTAGAATTTGGGGAGGGAGTGAACCTGGAATTTTTGACATTGTTCAAATACTATCAGAATATTTGAAAGAGTCTGAACAAGGGACTTCTCTCTCTCACCTGATGTATGATTATGTGTCAGAGTTTCAAATAGTTTGAGCATTACTTTCCAACTACAAAAGATCCCTGAATAAAGAAGATATAGATCCTCAAGCTATTTGTAAGTTAGTTAGGAGAATTGAAAGTTTCTATGCTAGTAGAGGATCTGTTGCATCAAATTTTAAAAAAATGATGATGAACTTGGAAGAATGTTTCAGACAACTTCAGACCTCCACATGTTTTGAATTAATGTCAAAGTGGAGCATCCTGAAATTGAAACAAACAAACAAACAAATAAAAACAAAGTGCAAAGTCTGATTCCATTTCTAAAATCCTACCTTTGTAAAGCAGGGATTTCTTCAGTGGCAATAACCAAAATGAGATTATGTTCTAGACTGGATATAACCTGTACACTATAGCTATTATTGTCACCCATCATCCCCAGGTGAGACCATCTACTTGCAGGAAAACAAGCTCAGGATTCCTACCGATTCTGTATTATTGTGACTAATACCATATTTCCTTACATGTTTCTTATATAATGTTTTACATGTTAAAATTTAATTATGATAGAAATAAAGCACACAGTAAGTATAATATGCTTTCACCATCCTGCAGTTATCTCCATCCCAAGTCCATGGAAAAATTGTCTTCCATGAAACCAGCTCTAAGGCTGTCATAGAACATTATGTTTTCACGTGTCACATTGAAGTTTTTCTTAACACACATAATGTAAGATAATGTTGGATTAATGCGTGGCCCAGAAAAGCCAATAAGATCTACAGACTTGTCTAGAGCAGATCTGGTCCTGAAACGTATCAAAGGGAATCATCCTCTATGCGTTTTAAGCTGCCTTTTAATTTATACAGTGTGGCCACCAAAATTTGGGACCCTGTTCTTCTAGCAGTTCCTTCTCTTACTCTCTGAGTCATTCAAGGCCAATGCACCAATTTTATCATAAATGATTACAGACTGAAAGACTTAACTCTATTCAGAATCACATACCATGCACCACACAAGCATCTTCATCCACAGACCCCCTTATTCTGCCCACCAATTCAATCTTCCATGGTAAGACTGCTTCCCATGGTAATCAACATGTTCTGGCCCTTGTCATCCAAAGAACAGTTTGGCCACGCTCATGCTACATGTGTATGAAAAGCCTATACCATTATCCTTGAGTCTCTCCAGAATAAAAGAACCATGAAAAATCCACAAACACAATATTGCCTATATACATGTATGGAAAGCACATTAACCAGAACTGAAAAGATGTTAAATCTGTACCATTGCAAATCCGTCCATGGCAACCTCAGTTTTCACCTTCTCCAAAATGCCAACCTGTTGCTACATTGACACCTGAAAGGGAGAGACTTCTAAATCAATAGATGCATGGTCGTCCCTTCTGTTTTTTTAAGAAATCATATCAAAATATTTTTGTGATGAACCATATGACCAAAAACACTATGAATGTGTGCTCATTTTGGCATCACTTATACTTAAAAAAAATCTATGCATATAGGCTGTTCATTTCATTTAAAGGAAATTTCATCGAAGTATAAATTATCCAGAATAAACTGTACCACCATAAATATGGAATTTTATATATTTTCCTTGTAGGCAGCTGAATTACATAGAAATATTATAGCACTCAGGTGGGGCTAGGCCCTTGAAGGAGATAAAACAGAAAACAAGATACCTTATAACTGTAAGAGGGACTGATGCTCCCTCTGTGGGCCAAACCTAAAGACCAAAGATCAAGCAAATGCTTACCTCCCTAATGATAAGTATCCAAGATTAATCATCACATTGAGGAAGCTAGGCACAATCAATCACTAATCAGACTGCCCTTAGCTACCCAACAACCTCCTGTTCTATATTCATGCCCACTTGCTACATGACTCACTTCTGCATTCTGTCCTTGATTTAATTAATTTTACCTAAGCAGTGATGATTGTAATCTCATTGGTTGACCATAGTTTTGTCCTACCTAAACCAGTTTCCATGTTCTCCACCTTAGACCCTCCTGGTTTTGCCCTGTAAAAATAACCTGAAAGAGACATCTTCCAGATAACCCTGTTGGAACCTCCCTCTGTCCCTCTCTTAGATAGAAGCTTTCTTTCCTCCAATAAATATTCTGTTTTTATCTTTTGTTTGCTCCTAAAATTCAAACTTCAGTTTTAGAGAATGTGAACTCATCCCAGGTATCTTTTAAGTTGGGAGTTTCATTCCCTTATATCATTTTGACAAACCTAATAAAGGTCTAAACAGTTCCTTTACTCAGAAAAATTTTCTCAGGCCATAGTTTGTCATTCATTTCTGACCCAACACAGAAATAAATTTGTTTTATGAATCTATGGATTAGTTATATTTTCCATGTTCTACAAATTTACATAAATGAAATCATACTATATATGTGATTTAATTTCTGGCCTTTTTCACTCAGCAAATTCCCATGGAGATTTATCCAAGTTATTGCATTCATCAGTAATTTGTTTCTGTATTGACAAGTATTATTTCTTTACACACATACATTACAGTTTATTTATTCATTCTCTATTAATAACATTCTAAATTTGAAAGTATATAAACTTCTGCATCTTCTAAAATTTGCTGTACTATATGAAAAGATGCATAAATGTTTACATTACAGGAAACATTCTTAACAAAACAATTTCACAAAGAAAATTTAAAATTTTTGAATTGCCTTTAGATTTTTTCTCTGCTTTTGCACTTATTAACACAATTTAAAAGAGAATGGGAAAAGAAAACTGAGATTTCAAGTCTTCATTTTCACTAAATATTTTCTCAAATTTTTACTTTATTTCTAGCATTCAATTTTACAGTTTTTAACTGCCTATTCTTTTAAAAATCACTATTCCATTTTTGTGCATGACTGCTCTGCAAAGTCTTCCATTAATTCAGTCCATTTAAATTTGTATTTTTACTCTTCCTTAAATAGCCAACAATGTCATTATTTTTCCCCTCACAGATTATAAGTCAGCATGTTTAAGCATATTGATACATGGGTAAAAAGGTATAATGCTCTTAATCTGAGGAATTGGCTAAATAAATATCAGTTGGTTTCCATGAACTAGCCATCTGACTATTAAAATAAACAAAATGCCCATCGTCTGGTTCATTGTAACTCAAGTGTTGTGTAAATTGGCAATGGTTAAAGGCACAGTTGCAAAATGAAAAGGAAGCTTCAAATTTCTTGCAGTGAAACTTATCTGCAGACTACACAACAAAAAGTCTATCCAGGAAAACTTGTCCTGTGAAATGAATAGTGCTGTAGCATGGGTTTTTATACTCTTCACATATTGGAGTCTATTTGTAGCAAACAAACATACCTCTCTTTAAGTTTAAGCCAAACATGTCAAATTCCTTTCTGGGCCATGGTTAGATCCTATTCAGCAAAAAGTAATCCGAGAAAGTAGAAACAATATTGGTTGTGGGTTGTGTGTTCCTGGATTCAAGGACCCAATTAAATCAAAGTGGAGAATCAGGATATGAGTGGGAAAACAAATCTGGAAAGAAGACAATTCAGATAGACAGCAGGACACAGACAGGAAGCCTTCATTACTAAAACAGAGCTGGGATCGATTGCTCTTCCCACCTCTGAACAGTTTCAGGATTTGAGGAATAGTAACCAGCTACACTATTTCACACTCCGTTTTAACTCTTTTTTTTCAGGTGTATTTCAGACTTGGATTTAGCAAACTCACAGATAAGCCAGTTTAGATTTTAAGTCCATCAAAGAAACAGAAACAAAACAAAACAACAACAACAACAACAAAAAAAAAACACAGAAACATGAGGTACTGAGAGCATTATCCTTCTACTGTTCACCCTCTCAGTTCCAAGACATCACAGACTTTGGCAAATTACTTTCCTTTTTTTCTTTTTCTGTTCAACTGAATCACACATTATAAACTGTAAGGAGGTGGAGGAAGCCTTCTGGACTCATAATATACTTTGTTAATGGCCAGTACTTTGCCCAAAGCCATGTTCCCAGCTTCTATTCTACCAAAATAACCATGAAGCCAAATGATTCATCACAATGGAACTTTTAAAGTGCTGTTATATGACTCTAATAGTCCCATCTACTTTCAATGTCTGAAAAGAAAATGAAAATTGACACCACTCCCTCTACTCCCTCAATTCAGAGATATATCTATGTGTGTTAGCAGGATGGTTTGGACAACTGTACTATGGATTACTGCGGGTAGATGGAAAGGAGCAGTTGATGCTTACTTGTTTCATCTCATTTTTTCAATTGTTTCTCCTCTAAATTTCTTACACATTTCTTTCCTTTTTTCTACCAATGTTTCATGCATATATTTGGTAATATGGATAATTGGCTGGAAGACAACACTACACATTACAATAAATGCTGTGAAATTCAAGTAACTTTGTTAAGTGAAAATCTGTACCACTTTTAATTTTTATATTTTAATACTATTTTGTACTCTCTTTATAAAATAAAAGTTAAAAGAAAAATTAACACCACATTTTAATTCTCAATGAACACAGGCTGGTTGCTGGTCATCATCATTTTCCTTCTAATATCTTTGAAGTGACCTTAATCTCTCTATATTCATTTGACAAGAAAAACCAAAAATCCAGTTTTTGCCTAGAGCATTTCTCATCTTAGTTGCCACTCATAACAAAGATACAATTTAAAATACCCTGATGGCTCTGGCACCTATGTGTCTATGTCCTTCACTCATTCCCTTGAGTCAGCGAGAAAACAACTTTTCCTTCTTCCTTCTAGCTTCAGTCATCCTTCTGTTGCTATGGTAACCAAAAGGACTCCACATTCACAGAAGAGTGGTAAAAAAATGAAGCTGGAGACAGAGGCAGAGGCCAGATACCTGCAGGTCACCTGTGTTCAAAGCCTCCTGAGACAAGTTCTAAAGAATTTGGGGTGATGATCTGACCTGACTTCATTTAATTGAATGAGAGAAGAGAATCCACTACTCAGGAATTTCACTTTGCTCTTCATGTAATTTCTTTTAGGAGGTTTTCTTTCTGAGGACTGCTCCAGAAGTATGAAACTTTTTGGAGAACCTACCACAAACTTCACCAGGTTTGGGCCTTACATTTATCTACGAAACATTTTAAACTCAGGCTCCATTTGGTTCCTGCCTTTATTTCAAATAAATATGTTTTGTGTTTTATATGATATGTAATATGTGCAGCATTATCACAGAAAGGGAAACAGACAACTAATTCAGAGTACAGAATCTGAATTCAGCCATATCCTTCTCAGGCAGTTGTCTGTTTCATCTGACCTCAAGAGGGAATTCTAATAATGTTATCATTTGATTCCCATTTCAGGCACTTTGCATTTTGATATATGCTAAAGAATTCAGCAAGTCATCCAGCTGGCACAAGCAATAGGAAAGCTTCCGTTAGAGCACAGGTGTACAAGCAAACAAATCCTTTCTGTGCTTGAAAATTGATCCTTCCGTATAGCAAACTTCTCAGCAGTGTGCTGAACTGGCAAGAAGATGGGGAAAGGCCCATCTGTCAGGTAGAGGGAACAGAGGTGATCACCTCTTCTCACCTTCAGGCACAGATAGCAATAGATATTGTCACTCTGAACTCTCATTCCCAGTTGTATGCCAAGGTAAGGAAGCAGCAGAGCATTGAAGTCTGTTGGCGAAACAAATGTTCCCAGCTCCTTAGCTCTGAGTCCTGAACAGATAACCTCATGTGATGAAGGCTGTACAGGACAGTTGGGGGATGGTTCATAAATATCCTTTAAAAGGTAAATTGTACCAGAAATATAGTATAATACAATTAACTTGAATAGTTAAATGTTATGGAAATGTTCAAATGCAAGTCCCCAATCTGTGTCTAGAATCTGAGTGGAAGTCCTATAACATTAATAGAATCTCTGTGTTACTACCTTGGGTTTTATTTGGCTGATTTGCCATAAGAGTTCAGAAATTAAATCATAACCTTCCCTGATCCACAGTTTTTGAAAGGTAAAACTCTGATGCATGTCTAAGTTATAGTGACTGGAGAGTAATTAAAAATAATTTTGTGTAAATGGACTAGACAATTTGGCATGGAAGCCTCTTAAAATAAAAGATGGCTTAATAGTTCTTCTGCTTGTTAAACAGTAAACCTTAAAATAATTCTTGCCATATGAAAGCAATTTCATGAGCATGGGCTACATCAACCATTTCAACACTTACTCTTTTTTTTTTTTTAATGTATTTAGTACAGGGTCTCCTACACAGATCAGCCTTGTAGTGATTCTCATGTTTTCAGCCTCACAAGTGCTGGGATTACAGGTGCATACCTCCATGCCCAATTTCAGTTGCTGTCTCATTGCATCCCAGGGGTGAGGCTGGCACAGCATGCCAGGTATTGAACCCCAGTCTCTGCATCTGCCTAAGCAGGCTCTTTAGTCCACTGGACTAAATGGCAGGCCCTCCTTACTCTTTTATTTAGCACTAACCTGTACCTGGATGTAGTTATTTAACTTGCTTTGCTCTAAAATATTGATAGTAAACAGTATTAGTCAAACAAGGAAGCCAAGCACTGCATCCCAGCTTGTACATCTAGCCCACTTCTCTGACTCTTCTCTTGTATTCCTTATGTATTTTTAAAGTGCAGACAGTCAAAGGAGCCCCTATCCCTCCCTAAAGCTAATTCATTCAAATCAGTGCTTCTTTAGAGCTTGGTAACTACAAATTTATGACATTCTAAATCTTAACCAATATTTTTCTTTAATATCTCAGATAAGTTTTATGAGATATTCCTAAACAGTTCTTAAAAAGTGAATCACAGAAATTGCCCTTCCAATATAACCAAATTAAATCCTATGCTGACAATAGCACGCATTTTCTTATTCTAACATTTTTTTACTGCCTACTTTTCCACCTGAACTTCTATGCCCAGAGGTGTGAAGAAGCGTGCCCAGTTCAGTTTACCCTAACTGTACAACATTCAGTAAATCTCCTATTCTTTTTTTTTCCTTACAGTTGAAGAACTAATAACAAATATTTCAAAGTAAATTTTTGGCTAAGCAGTGTTTTCAAGTGTAAATATAAATTGTTTCTTTTACAGGCATTGCATATTAAAGTCAATTCTGCTGCAGTTGAAAACCTGTCGGCTTTATTTTGTACCAGTATTCAGAATCCTTCCCTTTTGACCAATATTATATAAATTTCCTCTGGGAAGATAATGTGCATGATTGCAGGCTTGCCTTGTTAAAATCCATGGCTTTTTATGCATCATGTTTTCATCTATGAATAATGCATGAAAGACTATCTCATTACATTTCATTTTCTTTACAGTAGCATCCTCTCCACTACGTGTAGTCGGGTTCCCATCAGCACAGCTCCCCTCGTTCTGCAGCTTGGCTCCAACTTGATGTCTTTGTAACATTTTAGACAAAATGGGCGTGTTTAACTTGTCACCTCATGGTTGGTATAAATTATTCACTGGAGCTTTGCAAAGATTTTTGAGATAACCAGCCTAGATTGAGAGAAACTTCACAGGCTATGTGTGGGAATCTGACAGAGACATCGCAGGCCATTTCTCCAGCACTTGTCCAAAGCAGAGCGGGAGACTGCTTTTGCTCTGAAAGTCAGCCTCACTTTCATGCAAAATCCCCCACTGTCTTCATGGCATAGCACCACTATAAACGTTTGCCACTCAGTGTGCTGGGGTGTTTCAGGATTTTTCCCAGAGCTAAAGGTCAAGGCACAAAGCCCCGTTCTTGTTTTGTTTTGTTTTTTTCTTCTTTTGAAATGAGACCATTGGTCTTCCATACCTGACAAGATGAATTAAATGTGGAGAAAAGATCACAGAATGTAATCAGCACAGTCATTCAGTGTGTGTGGTCAAGAACAATCACTCAGGGAGGCACATGAAAAACTAGGTTAGGATGCTTGCTTGTGAGTAAGAGAGTGTGAGTGTGTTATTGTGAGGATTCTCAAGCGAGCCTCTCATCTCCAGTTCCCCACATTTCTTTATACGAAAATCAGGTTACAAATGTGATCAATTTTGTCTGTGTCGAATTATGCCTTTCAACTAAGGTTATTTTATTAAAGGAGTCTCACAACAGTAGCAAGTAAAGTGTAGAAGCATCAAAATTAACATCAGACAACACGACTAACAAATTGGTTTCCTATTTTTTCTATTCAATTAGATATTTTTCTTGAAATCAATAAGAATTACACAGACTGGATGAATCTCCATGAATCTAAAAAGTAAAAGGCCCACAGAAATGTATTTCCAAATGATAAGAATACTTGCTCAAGTATCTTTTTTATTTCTTGTAAGAATATGGTCATGATGACAAAAAAATCTTTCATATCTCAATTGCCAAATATTCCCTTTAAGAAGTAAAAACTCCTCAAAGTGTAATCCAAGGAAATGACTCATAATCTCATTGCTCTGAGTAATGGTAGTAGATCTTGAGATTCTGACATTGAGCTTTTGAAATATAATCCCTCTATGTAGCATTCTGTGATATGTGAGTTTATTATAAAACTTATTATTTTACCTTGTAAATAGATGCACTTTGCACTCACACTAATTTCACCATTATTTCATATTTGGTACATTTTCTAAACATGTTTATATACACTTACACATACAACATATATTTGCATAGTTATATATTATAAACATATATCATATAATGCATAACCTGTACTCTGTGGTCAAAGTTATTTTTCTGAGACATAGCGATGTGATTAATGAAGGATATCAAAAATATATTGAAAGACAGTCCAGCTCATTGTTCAATCTCTGGAAAGCTATGTGTTTTATTATTAATTGTTTATTTCTAAGCTATGATGTATTATGTTTTCCTGAGTGTTCTTCTGACTCCAAATATTCTCCACAAAATTACTTAATAATAATAATATGTAATTATGATTTTATGTTTTCAAATCATCAGGATTTGTTGAAATAATGTCATGTCCTGTGAGAAATGATTTCTTTACAATTTAACTGCTCCTGTTCATGTGGTAGTCACCCAGTCATAAATTAGGTATAGATCTAGTGACTCAGAGCTTCAGCCTGTTTTGATGCCAGTGCAAAGGAAAGGAGGACTTTACAATGCAGTGTGGTTTCCCTTGAACGTTTACCACTTGGCACAGTGATTGGCATTAGAAGGATGCTATTTTATTTTCAGTAGAATGAAATGACCTAATGTTATAAGGAGCCCTGTAATGTTTTGGAGGTCCACAGAGATAGGAATATAATTCAATACTAATAGGGCAAGATTGGGGCACGTAGGTCTGGTTCTAATGTTTTCTCTCAACATCCCATCTATTATTTCCCAGAAACCACCAACAGCGGTTTAGAAAAGGAGTTTTTGAACCCTGTTTGATTTCTAGGAATTTTATTCAGTAAAATGATTTGAAAAGGTGGGGCAAAAGACATTAGTCCTTTTTTATGCATTTGGTTCAGAATTTCACTACATGGCTCAGACTTGTGATCCTCCTGTCTCAGCCTCGCCAGCACTGGGATGACAGGCCTGTGCCACCATGCTCAGTCTTGGTGTTTGGCTCTGCACACCTGGGGCAGAGTGGGCACAGCATGTGGTACAGGGGATCAAACTTGGGTCCTTGGGCTTGGCTAGGCAGGCGCTCAAGTGGCTGAGCTATATCCATGGCCCTTCATTATTCTTTTGATTAAAAGCTTGCACAGGAGTATTTAATATTAAGTATTGTCCACTGTAGTCTAGATGGAAATTTGTCCCAATTTCTCTGCATGCTTGCTCATTAAAAGTGTCATTAAAAATAATCAGGCTGTTTAGTTGAAATAAAATCTTATCTAAAGAGCCCTGTTATATTTACTTACTTATGTTATCTCTTATACAAATGATCAATTTATATCCTTCACAGTACCCATAGGAGAGGTGCTTTTCTTTGGAAAGTACCTGAGAGCACAAAGCAAGCATGTCTCATGCCTCTAAATGGCCCAGTTCCACTCATTCTCTAAATACCAGACCTTCTTTCTCTTTAAGAGGGACAATAACCTTGAAGGAAATTTTATCCAGAGAAAGGCATTTTTCACCTTTTACCTCATGTGTTTCTGTCCTGACAGAAAAACACCAATAGTGATAATTGCATCTTATAACTGTGACTTGGAATGGTAGAAAAGGAATAGACACTTTGCATCTACAAGTCAGAGCAATCTCCATTATATGCATGGGTCTGTAGGCTTCTGATCACTAGAACAGAAAATCTCCTCAAATTAATTGAATATTATTCCCTTTGTGTCTTATGTTGAAAAGAGTAACAGGAAAAGTCTTTTGTTTAACATTATAATCCTTCATACTGTCTTCTTCCTCCAATGTGCATATTTCTATTCTGAATTCGCCAAAGTGTATATTCAGGATTTAAGATACAAGGAAAAATGAATCAAAAGCAATAGTCTACTTAACATCTTTGTAGTGTAATGAGAATTGCTGAATTGAATGAATGATCTATCAATTATAGAGTAGCATGAAACCATAATAAGGCCAGGGAAAAGTACACAATGCATACGCACGGGCTTTTGTTTGGGTAAAATATAGCATGCCAGTACTTTTATCTTGATTAATTCCAAAATGCTTCTTTCACTTATTCCAGTGCCTCACCCTCTTTTCTAATCACATTGACACGTGAACTTTTTTGTCCCTGCCAAGTGAGTAATTTGCAATGGCAATATTAATGCATTTGAGCAGAACTGAATCAAGTCACTTTCAAAAAAAGATATAGTTATGAGGCCAAATCACATTATATCAAGAAAGTATTGCATATATTTGAGATGAAAAAGGCCTATCTAGATTCAAATAAGGCTAAAACTGATTTAGAAATCATAGAGAAAGTGACCCCATGGATTTAACTATGCTGTTTAAATATGGAAAGTAATCTTTCCATTAGTTTTGATATATTACAAAAATTTACTTAAAGTATAATCATTAAGAAATGTAGATGATTTAACAAATATTCATCTGCAACCTAAAGGAGCAGGAGGTTTAATGTAATGCCTCACAGAGAAGGAATATAGGAAAAAAGACATTAGCAACTTGCTAGTGTTAGAGATCTACAAAAGACAAACACAATTAAAACTGCCTTTATTTTCAAGAGAAAATTTCTATTGAATGTCAGGTTATATTTCTGTTTTCCTTGAACTCTAATAGTATATATTGCCTGAATCAATCATGTTATAATAAATCAAGTACCCTTTTATCACTTTTCTCTTGTTTTATTAAAATGTTATTTTGCATCTTGCATTGTCTTTAGCTTTTCTTTTGTGGACTTGTGATAAAACACTAATTATATTCTTCACAAGATAGATCACACTTTCCTACATATCAGTCTCCAAAGTGATATACTTTTAAAAAAATTGATTTATTTGCATACCTGGTGCCGTGAAACATTATAGAGGTAAGTGTAGTTTGAATAATCTTAGGTTGTCATGCTTAGACTCAGAGGAATGGGTAAGATGATCTTTTTGATGACCTAAGTGTTGTTTATAATATATAAGGCATGATTACCAGGCCCCATAATAGCCTCTAAAAGAATAAAAATTGAGGGTTAAAAGTGTAATGAAATGCAAATGAAACTGTCCTGAAAACAAACTGCTCATTTTATTTGTTTCATGCAGAATCTAGGACATATAGAGTGTTAAAATTAAACACTGTGAACATATTCCAGTTTTAAAATAATGGTGGAAATAACTCATGGTCTAATTAAGACTGCTGCTTTGAATGAATCCTACCAAATATTTTGGAAACTTAATGTGGTTTCATGGGTTCTATATTAAGAAAGGTTCACTGTATTACTCTCTATCTGTCTTTGTCTCTCTCTGTCTTTCTGCTACATTTCCCAATTTTTGTCAATACTTTATATAAAATTGGAAACTACAGGCAACTTGGCATATTTGCTTTGCACTTAATTATAAATCAAAGGTAATTATGATTTAAAATTTGGTGCGGTCATTCTTACCTAACAGAGATTTCCCCTTTTGTTCCAAAAAGATTTCTCTCTTTTAAGGTGAAGTAAAGCCTACTAAAAATACGTGTGACTCAGTGTTCCTGACATTTGCTCCATTTCAGGTAGATGTTGTTTAAATAGATTTTCAAACAATAGCTGTATCGTGTTGCACTTCATTAAATAAAGGATAAAGCAGTACAGTCTATATATCACTGGACTTGAGCTAATTCTGCTGTATGCACTCATTCTATACGGGATCTTGCACAATCACTTAACCTATTTGGTCTACTGTTTTCTCAACTGTAAAAGAACCTTTTGATTTAGAACATCTTTGAGGGCTTTGTCAATATTAAACCTTCATAAGTTTCGTAATTGTTTTGAAACTCGTTTCCTTATTGAAGCTTGACAACACAAGCTTTTCAAAAACTGTTCTAGGGATAACTATACTGAAATTCCTCAATAGATTATTCTGAAAACCATAAATTATCATTGCACATTGTTATCCCCATGAGCCACAGCTGGTACTAATAAGCTTAGAAGAATTAAGGCTACTTGGAGAATAGAGAATATTCAGGGGGGTAGTCCTATCTTGATACAGGACCCCTTTTCTTTTAAAAATGATATTCAGTAGAATTTTTCCTTCAGTTAAATTTTACAAGAAATGCTGTTGTCAGCAAAGCAGTAATTAATTTTAATAATTTATGCCATGTCTAAAAAATTTGTAGTGCATCTAACACCTGAGCTTTTGTAAATATGTTTCCATTACCAGAAACTTTTTGAAATGTAAAATTAAGCAACAGCCATTAACCGAACTTCCATGGCAATATACAGTGGCGGCTGCTAGCTAACTAGTACACAGCTGCTAGTAATCTGTAATTATTCTAGGTTTATATCTCATCTTCAAAGAGCTTACAATTTAATTCAGGAGAGAAAATAAATTTTGGAAAAATATAGACAATAAAAAGAGATGCCAGAATACATGCTAGAGACAGCTATTGGCTATCATCAAGCAGGGCAATTTTGTGAGAAATAACAAATTTCAAAGGAGAAAAATAGTGCTTTGGGTTCAAGTGGTGGATGAGTTTCCTGTCAGGGAAGTTAGTTGCATCTGTGGAGCAGAACTGGGTCTTTGTGTTTCCTGAGCCAGGAGACACAACTAGGGTACTGCTCCTTCCTCTGACTCCTCATTTAGCTGGGAACTCTGGTGCTACACCAGAGTTGAAATGTGCCTTTTTAAGAAAATGTCAGTTTAGCGTCACCAGGCCTCTTTCATCACGTTCTTCTGTTTTTGTGGCTTTAGAAGTCATTAACTCCCCTCAGTTGCACAGCTACCAAATAAACCAGCCTGAGCTACCTGACTCACTGGAATTTAATTGAAGGACAGGTAAATCTCGATTGTGATAAACTGCTGAGATATAGGACTCCAAGATTCTGCATTTATCTGATGCAGTGACTTGCAGAAGTCATTTTAACTAGCAAACGAGATGAGTGGGATTTAATTAAAGGAAAAGAGAATATACTATACATTTTTGGAATCATAAAAAGTACAGTTTTAAAAAATGGACAAAGTGCTATACAGCAACAATACACAGAGACAAAACAAACAGGAATACACACTATTGAAACAAAAGATGTAAAAGTTATAATAATTTAGTTTACATGATAATTGTAATCTTATGTAAAATTTTTTGGCAGGTGAAGCAGCATGTCTTTCACTTTGCAAATTCTTGGCAAATAATAAAGACTGTTAAGAATCACACGAAAACTGTCAAAGAAATACAGAAACTAACAAAACATGAGAGTTATTAACCTTTAAAATGCTACCTGAAGAAATGATGATTTAATGGTTGAAGATAGATGTGGACACAGAGGAAAATATTTGTATATGAAAATATTCAAGCTTCTCTATATGTTTTGCTTTCATTTATGTGATAACACTCATTGTTTACTGGTCTTATAACTAAATTTTCCACAGAAAATTGTAAAATGCTGTGTCAAAATAAAAATCCAATAGAAATACCAAAACATTTGGACAGAATTTCAAAAATTTTAATAACAGCATACAATGTTTGTACCAATTTATAAATAAGTGAAAAGCTTGTAAACCTCTATAAATAAAAGAATACATTGAACATGCAATAGTTCACACTTTTTATTTTTTAAAAAAATACTAAAAAATCATTAGAAACAATGCATAATTTCACTAAACAAAATGGTAGAAATTCAACGATGGTTATATTGCATCCGTTCATCTTTAAATTAGTTGCTTATATTACCAGATATAAGCAGCAAAGTTATTCAAAGATTATTCAAGAATAAATATATAAATGATTTAAAGAAGAAAAAAAGTTAAACATTAACTTCCTTTCAATAAAGTTGTAGAAATCAGCAGCATAATTAAATAAAATATCCTGTATGTATACATCTTTCTTTCTTATTCTTTCTTTCTTTCTTTCTTTCTTTCTTTCTTTCTTTCTTTCTTTCTTTCTTTCTTTCCCTCAATCCAGTTGTTCCTTCCCCTTGAACAATTTCTTTCCCTTTTGCAATATCTATTGTACTGTTCAGATTTAATTTATTCTTTCCCTATGGCTTCATGTCTAAAATGTGTCATCCCGCTATTCTTTCTAATACAATACAGATGCATATTTATGTGCGGCAGAATATTAATTTCACATATTCTAAAAGCAATTAGCATATTAATTGTATTGAGTTTTGTAAAGTCCTACCATTTGAAACAACATGATGATCAAATTTAGTGGGGAAGCACATAGTAAAAGTAGTGGACATTAAAATCATCTTTGGAATGAACAAAAGGACACAAGTGATTTATTCAAACTGATATAGTTGGGCCATAAAGATAGCTCAGGAGACTGGGTGCGTGCTTAGGCAAGCATAGGGACCAGGGTTCAATCCGTGGTACCACATACTGCACCAGCCCTGCCCCCAAGCATGCTGAGTCAGCATATGGCGCACACCTGTAAGCCCAGAGCTGAGGACGCTGAAAACAGAAGGATCACCATGAGTTTGAGCTGCATAGTGAGACCCTGTACCTAACACATTAAAAAACAAAATAAAACAAATTGAAATAATTATTTAACATTAATCTCATTAATGTTAAGTAAGGGTTTTGTGCTTGGAGGGTATGATAGATAGTAATCATACTATACACTTCATTCTTTAAAATTTTAGTTTATGTAAAACTACATCTATTGGAGTAGAAGCTATTACTACATATTCTAGATTTGTATCCTGGAAATGAATTATAAAAACCTCTAATTTCAAATTAATGAATTAATATAGTGAAAATTTATGTACTGATAGCAAGAGAGGTATCTAGTAAAAGTAGCCTGTGTTCCTGGCCTTGCTTTTCACCATTGAGGTGCACATTCTAACCCTGGGTGGGAGTAGGATGGGAAAAGTTGGGGCTTCCTTGAAAGGATAATTGTAGGTTATAGCTATTTTTCTTAGAGATTGTGTTAGGCTTTATAATTATAATAACATACTCTAGAAAATCCATATAGATAGGAAAAAGTTATTTTGACCAACGATTTTGTTGGAATTCTTTTCCATGATTGATTGGTTTTGTGACATGGGGCCTTGGGCCAGGCAGCATGTCATAGAAGAAGCATGTGTCAGGGGCCTAGGGAGATAGTCAGTTGTCTAAGTGCCTGCCTGGCAAGCATTGGGACCTGGGTTCAATCCCTGGTGCCACATGCCATGCCAGCCCTGGAACCCTGGGCACACTAATCTGGCCACCTATCCCAGGGCATGGTCACACCTGCCTGTAACCCCAGTGCTCGGGAGTCTGAGACAGGATAGTCACTATGAGTCTCAACTGTGTAGCAAGACCCTGTACCCAATAAATAAATAGATAATTTTTTTTAATTAAAGAAAGGTATTAACCATAGCTATTAAATAAGAGAAAGAAATAATAGGACATGATAGGGAAGAAAGAAATAAAATCATTGTTAGAAGATTTTGTGATCCTCTATAAAGGAGATCCAAGTACTTCATGAAAAGACTCCCTAAAATTTGAAACCAAATTCAGTAATATAGCACAGGATACAAAATCAAGACACACAAATCAATAGCATTTCTCCACACCAGTACAAGTTACCAAGAAAGAAATTAAGAAAACAATACCATCCATAATGGCATAAAATATTAAATACTTAAAGTTACCTTAACCAAGAAGTAAAAGATTGCCATAATGAAAAAGTACAGTACTCTGAAAAAAGGAGACAAAAGAAGACATCCAAAAAATGGAAAGTTATCCCTTATTCCTACACAGGCAGAATCAATATTGCCAAAATGGCCTATAAAAACATATACAGACTTAATGCAATCTCAGTCAAAATAACAAGAATGGTCCTCACAAAACTGGAGAAAATAATCCCAACAAGTGTATGGAAATGGAAGAGATCTAGAACTGCAAAAGAAATTCTGGGGAATAAGATAAAAGAGGGGCTCCCGCAGAGGGGCTCTGGATTTTAAGTAATATTGTAAGACAATAGTGATGAAAACAGTATGATAACATCACAAAAACAGATCAGACATGGACATCAATGGAACATATTGAAGAAGGAAGATTCAACCCTAGATGTGTTCGGCCTTCTGATCATTGACTGAAGGACCAAAAACATATATGCTAGAGTAAGATAATCACTTTAACAAATGATGCTGGGGAGCCAGGGAAATAGCTCATAGAATAAGCACTTGCCTGGCAAGTGTGGGGTACTGAGTTCAATCCCCAGTTCCAAAAAAAAAAAAAAATAGTGCTAAGAGATCTGGCTATACATACGGGAAAAATTGAGTCTAAAACTACATTTCTCAGCCTTTAGTAAATGAAAATCAAGATAGATTTATAACTTAAATATGAAAACAGAAACAATGTTGTAGAAGATAAATTACATTACTTTTTTAATTTTTAAAGAGAACAAAAAATAGTAAAAATCATAGGAATACAAAATTTCACAAAGCAAAATGAATTAAACAATGAATGCTATGTTACATATTGTTGTCCTCAAATTAGTTGTTCAAATTACCAATTATAAACATGCAAAATTGGTCAAAAAAGATAAAAAAGAGGAAGAAAAAAATTAAGCATTAACTGCTCCCTAGGCAAGGACATTCTAATCAGATTATCTATTGTAGAAGAAACAGCATCAAGAATCAACAAATGCACTCAGACCTAATTTAAAAGTTTCTGCATAGAAAAAAATAGAATTAAAAGAGAACCTATAGAATAGGAAAACATTTTGTCAGCTGTTCCTCAGACTAAAATGGAGAATAGGGTGTTCAAATATATAAAAAATAGATCTTCTAATAAAAAGAACCATTAATAAATGAGCAACTAGCCGGGCGTGGTGGCGCATGCCTGTAATCCCAGCACTCGGGAGGCTGAGGCAGGAGGATTGTTGTGAGTTCAAGATCAGCCTGAGCTACAAAGTGAACTTAAGGCCAGCCTGAACTGCATAGTGAGACCCTGTCTCAAAAAGACAAAAAAAAAAAAAAAAAAAAAACCAAATAAATGAGCAACTGAATTAATAGAGACTTCCTTGAAGAAGTACAAATAACCAATATATATTGTAGCTGTATCCCAGCATAGACCAAGTTCTAGTTTGTAGCACTTTTTTCACCCTGATTTAACCCGTGTAAACTCAAGAAAAAAAGCCATGATCGTGTTTTGACATATACCCACCTATGGAGCTTTACCATATAATGATTTTGCTGTTAATGACTGATCGCACACATGAAGGTGAGCTCATCTGATTATAATGGAGTTGGAAAACTCCTGTCACCTAGTGGTCTCATAGCCTTGAAACATCACTGTGCAATTTCGTATTCACTTAGGCACTGGAGGCTGTGGGAAGTCACATGGGTACAGGCCAAGACAAGTGTGGAATAAAAGTATACATCTTATGCTGGAAATGGCCTCATGTATCTGGTGCTTACAAGATTTCTTGAGTACACCAAGAGATTATGTTAAGGTACTCATCTGTATCACCTAAGTTGTGCAAATACAATCTGTGATATTGGGCTCATGATGATAGAAATGTCTTAAAACTTACCTCAGGCACCAAATGCCACATGACTATATTTGACACACATATGCTAATTTAAGATAAATTACAGTTCCAAGATAGTCACAGTAGCTCCAGGACACTTAAGATGAAGATCTGGTGATTTCAGAAGTCAGTAAATGGAGCTGGTGGTATACTGACCAATTGGTTATAAGGAAGTATAAATCAAGTTTGCTAGAAAAATCAGAAAGTCTTAAACATAATCTTAGCATTGAATGAAAAGAAATAACACAGTAAATAAGGAAACCTATTGCAAAAACTGTGTAAGACAAATGGGCAGGATTATAACAATCTTTAACGAATTGATTAACTGAATACATTAAGTATTTCAAAGCAGTTTAAGCCAGCACCTGCTGTTTAGAAGAGTATCACGGTTTAAAGCTTTTCATCTTTCACTAAACTGAAAAAGACCAATATCTAATTAAAATCAAACTATTTATAATGGTTAACTAGGCTGCTTGAAGAATTTAATATCTAAACTTGTTTTTTTTTTAACTAGACAAAAATATAATCAAATGTTGGTAGGCTATATAGGCTTAAATATATCTCATTGTTGAAAAGTATCCTGTTGCTTATAATTAAAATGACTAATATAGTCTTTGAATTTAATACTTGATGAAACTGTTTCATTAAATTGATATATAGTTTAGATCTTTTTTCCCAAAACAAATGTTAAGAATTTTTAAATTTAATCATACCATAGAGTATAGTATTAAAGAAAGAAAGAAAAAGAAAATAAATATACATACAAAGGCTATACAAATATAGCAGTATGAGATATATCTTTAATAAAATCCAAATACAGAGAAAGACAATATTAATTAATTTATTTTTTTTATTTATGTATTTAGGACAGAGTCTATAAGGTCTCACTATGTAGATCAGACTCATAGTTATTGTCCTGTTTTCAGCTCCTAAGCTCTGAGATTACAGAGCAGTAACTACACCATTCCATGCAATTACACCATTACATCATGGTGTGCCCATGATGCCCAGTCTTAGTTGCTGTCCCAGTGCACCCTAGGAGAGGGGCTGGCACTGCACACTGCAGATCGAACCCCATCCTTGAGCCTGTCTGAACAGGTGCTTTAGTCTGCTGAGCTGTCTGGCCTTTCCAGAAGACAAATTTGAAATAATTTCCACCTCTTGTGGAGATATCCAATGTGTTCAGAATGTCACAAAACACACACCTTTAGATAAGCAGATGTTGTAATTATGGAATAAAACCTTTATTTTTCCAAAGCAGGTAGGTCATTTGGTGACTCTGTATATTTCAAAATGATGTTGCACAATACCCAGTTGACATTAGTGGTTTTCCGTTTCTTCAATTTTCTTTATTTGGATCCAACGGTCTCTTTTACCCTGGTTTCTTAGGTAATTATTCTACAAAAGTTGACAATACAATTCCACAGGCTGGGCTGATTAAACAATAGAAATTTATTTCTGACAGTTCTAGAAACCGGAAGTCAAAGCTGAAAGAACACTCAAGAGTCAGTCCAGAGAGCACTTTCTTCTTGGTTTGCAGATAACTGCATTTTTCCCTGTAACAGTGCATAGTTCCTACATGATGAGGAATTCATTTTTTTTTTTAAGATTTTTATTTTTATTTATTCATTTATTTTTTGGCGGAACCGGGGATTGAACTTAGGCCCTTGCACTTGCCAGGGAAGTACTTATTCCACTGAGCCATCTCCCCGGCTCCCCTAGGAATTCATTCTTGAGCTATGTGCCAGTCATCTTAATTGTCACTGTAAGTGGTGTAAGTGAATCCTAGAGACATAACTTGGCCATGCTGCCACTCTACTTTTCAGTGGACTACTCCACTGATGCTCACAGTGAGGTGGGCTCAGTGGGAGGAGGTGGGCCATCGAGGACTTGCTTTTGACAAGTGTGTCTTCCATGGATGTTCTTTTCCTGTGCTCCACTTCCTGACTGCCATGAAGTTTAACCTGCTTTCCGATCCCTGACCCACAGAAATTATATCATAGAATGAACACTCATTTTTATAAGCTGCTTAAGGTTAGAGTGTGTTAGTCAGATTTCTGTAGTGCTGACAAAATATATGAAAGTAAAACTTAGACAGGGGGAAGATTTACTTGGATCATATTTTCAGAGGTTTTGTGAACTGTGTTCTGAGAGGGTTTTCTCTTTTCAGGGCTTCTATATAGGTTCTTATTGTCATATTTATTAGTCATTGAAGAGAATAAAAAGATAAAAAAGGTATGTTCTCTGCATAGTGAATGTGGGCCCATTAAATATAGGAAAAAGTATTTATTTTGCACAGTGTACAGCAGGCTGGTGAAAAATTTTATAGCAGCCATGAGGTTAATTTCATTCATCTTTTATATCCTCCATTCTGACATCAGATTTAGGCTGTGCACCAAAAACTTGCTTGACCTGTGTCACAAGAATTGAAGATAGTGTCCTCTGATTGTGTCAGGTGGAAATTTTGGAAGCTGTTCTGTTCTTGTGTGCTGGTTCTCCACCATTGACAGGTCACATTTACTTTCCCAGCTGCTTTGCCACACCCTCATCTCCAACCTCATCTTCCTGAGACTCATAACCACCCCCCCATAATTCTTTTGGATTGCTGAGGTTTTATGGGTTTCTGTCTTCATATGCCACCTTCCATCTAAAAGGGTCTGTAGAACCTACCTGCTTTCACAGTACAGTGGACTGAGATAAACATTCCCATTCCAGCAGTGAGGAATAGGAAAATAATGAGGAACTGAACCAAAACAAGGTTAAAAGATAGCAGAACAATTCAGACTGGCATCCAGGTCACATGGAGGTAGGAGTTGCAAAGGGCTTGAAAAAGATCCATCCCGTACCCTTGCTAACTGCAGGTCTCACACATTTTTAGCATCTCCAAAGTCTTGCAGGTTCAGTTTGAGCTCCATTTTCAAAGCTTTGTGCATCACATGTTCAGAGACATCAATTATTCCACACATTGCCTGGACTCCCAAACTTTCCTATGAAGCCTCCATGATACCACAGCTCTTTTAGGCTGTATGTCTGGGAAACCAGCATCATGAGAGTGGTGTCGTAGCCTGCTGTCATTGTGGCCTGAATTGTTGGAGCACACCTCCTTGCAGCAGCCTTTGAAGGTCTGGATAGTTGAATATGGTGAAGGTTTCCAGAAAGACAATTCTGTAGGTGGTCATTGAATGCAAGTTGCTCCAGGGCTCTTTGCAAATATAAAACTTTGAGCCTGCTCTGGATAGGACCCCACTGGTTCCCACCCATGATACCTTCAAACAGTGTTTTCTAATGGCCTGGACCAAAGCACTTGGCTCAGCCTTCTTTTAAAAGCAGTGATGCCTTCAGAAATTGCAGTCTAGTTGTTTACAACACGAAACATGCTCCCTTTCTGATAAAACTGTACGTTTTTCCAGTCTTTCCACTCTGCATTTTGTTCTGGACTTTCCCTGTAAATCTTGGTAAAAATGGGCCAGCAATACCTATGGAATGTCCTAAATGCTGTGTGGCCTGGAATTGCATTGAGATCAAAGGGAAAGGAAGGCTTGCTACTGTTGCTTCATTGCTTCACTAATTCCTGAAAAATAAAATTAAAAAAAAAAAGAAACCTGTGTCACTTAAGGGAGGGACTTATAAAACTATGAATTGTTCACAATTAGGGACAACTGTGAGAACTTTGGATTTTATTCAGAATGAAAGGGGCAGCCATAGCATAATTTGTTGTTGCTACTGTTGTAATCCAGCCTCACTGGATTACACAGGCTGGTCCTAAATGCTTGGGCTCACAGAATCCTGCTGCTGCCTCAGACTAGAATGTAAGTAAGACTAAAGTAGAATCTGCCATTATTACCCCCAAGCATGATCTGGTTCATATTTTAGAAGAATGTCTCATGGTGCTCCTGTAATAGTGAATATGTGAGTACTAGTAACTTGAAACAGAGCTGTTTTGGGTGGACATAAGAAGTCCCTCAATAATTATTCACAAATCATCAGTGCTTAGGTTGGAGTGATAGGACTGAAGAAAGTAAAAGTAAATTGGATTCTGGATGTATTTTATTGTATTTTATATTTGGTGAGGTTTCCCAGTTAAATGGGCATAGGCTGAAACAGAGTGGAGGGGTCCAAACATTTTGAACAAAGTAAATCTGCCGTCAACTGCATTACTGAAACTGTGGGAAAGTTCACTGAAGGATAAAAATGATTACTTTAAAGTGTCTTTTATATTGGTAAGTTGAGACTTCTAGGGCGAACTTGAAGATATTGATTAAGATCATAAGAAAGAAACCTGAACTAAAGTCATAAATTATTAATCATTAATGTACACGATTTGGAAATCTTAAGAATGAATGATTTGGTGCATGTAGATAAAGAGTAACTCTAAGGCAACCAACTATTTTTTAATATAACATTTATTTAGCACTTTGTAAATTGTTACATATAAAAGTATTCAACAATTCCCTCAGTAAAGACAGATAAAAATATGAGGGTTAGTATAGCTGTATATTTTAAGTTGAGATTCCATTTTTCTAATTAGCACAATCAACTATTAAAAGATTATTAAGGAGGAAGAACAAGCAAAACTCAGAAGTATAAAAAGCAAAATAACTCACATGTGTCACAAAAAGCCAAATAAAGAATGTGTGCCCAAGATCCACCATCAATTGACATTGAAAAATGCCATCAGAAAAGGACTTTGAATTGAATTATGTGACAGTTATTGGTTATATTACTATTTTCAGCTTGACCAAAGGTGCAGAATACACAAAAAAGTCCAAATATCCTCAACTCTCTCAGCACCCCAGTTTGGTGACTCTGGGGGAGAGCCCTTAGCTTCTCCCTGCACGCTTCATGCCATCTGGAGCCCCAGGCCCCAAGACCTCTGAGTGAGCGATCAGCTTGAGACACCACAGACAGGTCTGCCCGGCAACTCCCAGGAGCTCCTGCCCCCAAGCCCACCATGAGAGTCAGAACTTTTGTGACTCTCTCTACACCCAATCCACCATCGCTTGGCCTGGTGAGTGTATGGGAGAGCTTCTGTGCTTCCCAGTGCTCTGGGACCAGGGACCTAACAAAGGGGAACCACAGGCTCAAAGTTGTACCAGAAGAGAGGCAGCAAATAGGAACTGAACACAACAGCTAGGTGCAGGTCAGGCATAACTGGATAATCTTATTAACGCTAAGGTCATTACTACACCAAAGCTCTACACCAAAGGTCAGAGGTCAGTGCTATACAAAATGACAAAGATAAGGAGAAAAATGCAGTCTCAGATCTCCAGTCCACCAATAAGTGCAGAGGACACTAGCTTAGCTGAAATGAATGAATGAACAGAGGGGGAAGCAAAAGAACAATAGCAGAAACGCATAGAGGAACTCAGACCAGAGTTAACACCTGAAATTAAAAAAAGCCATTTTTGAATACACAGCATCTAAAGTAATGAATCAGATCCAGAAAGATATGGGGGAAACTCAATGCCCAACCAGAGCAAGTGCAGAGAACACTATTCCAGCTGAAATGAATGAATTAACAGCGTCGGAAGCAAAGAAACAACAGCAGAAAGGTAAAAAGGAACTCAAAGAAGAAATAATTTCTGAAATCAAAAAGAATTCTTTGAAACTCTAGCATCTGAAATAGAGAATCAATTCCAGAAAAATATAGAGGAAACACAATTCAGAAAAATCTCTGCAGTAAAACAATTAATAGCAACCTCTAAAGAAGACATTGATTAAAAAAAAACAGGAGATCAAAAATATGAATTCTTGGAATGAGCAGTACAGAAAAGAAATACAATGCATGAAGCAGAGTGAAAGAGATATAGAAGAACAAAAAATCTCGATCACGAGTCTGCAAAACTGTTTGAGTGAAAACGAAGACAGAGTTTCAGATCTTGAGGATGCTGGTGCGACTACTGAAAAAGGTGAGAAAAGATTTCTTAAAAAGAACAAGAATGCAGGAATACATAATCCATCATCACCAAGATGAACAATGTGAGATTAATAGGTATCAATGAGAATGAAGGAGTCAATATAAATTACATAAAAAGAATATGGGCAGAAGTAATAGCAGAAAACTTCCCAAATATGAGGAAACAATCCAACATTCAGGAAACTGAAGCATACAAATGCCAAACAACTTCAACCCAATTAAAAACACACCAAGATGTATAGTAGTCAAGATCCCAGAAACCCAAAAAGAATAATACACTGAACACTGCTAGAGAGAAGAAGTAGACCACATTCAAAGGAAAACTCATCAGAATTACAGCTGAATTATACACAAACCATTAAGGCAAGGAGAACATGGAGAAGAGTTCTTCAACTCCTCTATGAAAACAAATTCCAGCCCAGTTTCAAGTTTGATGGAGAAGTGAAATACGACAAAGAAAAAATAAAGAATTTCATGATGACAAAGCCATCCCTTCACAGGCTGCTGAAAGATGTTCTAGAGAGAGACCAAAATGAACAGAATTCCATGAATGAGAGAGGAAAGAACCCACTAAACGTGCAAAGAACTAAACACACGGTAAAAAGGACTAAACAACAACAGGTAAATATCATGAAAATCATAAGTCAACACATTTCAATTATAACCATCAATGTAAATGGATTCAATTCACCAATTAAGAGAAATATACTGGCACAGTGTATTAGGAAACAAAATCCAAAAATATGTCATATAAAACAAACACACTTAACTAAAATACACATTCATAGGCTCATAGTCAAAGGATGGAAAACAATACTACATGCCTCAACACCTCAGAAAAAAGCAGGACTAGAAATTCTGTTCTCAGACAGTCTCAACTTCAAACCAAGAATGATCAAACGACACAAAGAAGACCACTATACATTGGTTAGGGGAAAAATTCAAGAGGAAGACGTAACACTCATAAATATCTCTGCACCAAACACTGGTGCACCCAAATATGTAAGACAAATCTTAGTGGACATGAAAAACCAAATATGCAAGATCACAATCTTAACAGGAGAACATAACACCCACTTATCTCAAAAAGATGAATTAACCAGACAAAAAATTAGCAAGGAAGTAGCAGAACTGAACCAAAACTTGGAACAAATGGACCTGGTGGACATTTACAGAGTGTTCCACCCAACCACAGCTGAATACACGTTTTTTTCAGCTGCACATGGGTCATTCTCTAAAATAGACCACATACTAGGTCATACATAAATATATGCAAGAAAACACAAATTTTCCCATGCATATTATCTGACCACAGTGCAATGAGGCTGGAACTAAAAGACAAAAGACACCAGAAAAACCTGCTAAATTCATGGAAATTAAACAACACCCTACTCAGCAATCAATGGTTCACAGATGAATTTAAACAGGAAATTCAAAAATATCTACAATTCAATGAAAATTCAACCACAACTTATTGGAATTTATGGGATGTGATGAAAGCAGTTCTTCCTGGGAAAATCATAGCTATGAACTCACACATTAGGAAAACAGAACCAGAACAAATAAACGCCTTAATATTGCACCTCTGACATTTGGAAAAAGAAGAGCAAACCAAACCCAGAGTCCAAAGACAGGAAGAAATCATGAAGATTACAACAGAAAATAATTCAATTGAGATGAGGAAAACAGTTCAACAAATCCACAAGTCAAAACATTGATTCATTAAAAGACTAGATAAAATTTATTAGCCCCTAGCTAACCTCATCAAAAAGAAGAAAAAAAAATCAAATACAAGCAATAAGGTATGAAAAGGGTGAAATCACCACAGACTCAGTGGAAGTTCAGAAGATTATCAATAACTACTTAGAAAATCTTTATGCTCACAGAATAGAAGACACATAAGAAATGAAAGATACAAATTACCAAAACTGAATAAAGAAGATATAACAACTCTCAATAAGCCAATAATAGCCAAAGAAATATGAAATGTAATGAAAAGCCTGTCAACAAAGTAAAGTCCAGGTCCTGATGGATTCACAGTTGAATTCTACAAGAAATTTATAGAAGATATAATCCCTAAACTCCTCAAACTCTTCAATGAAATTTAAAAGGAAGCAATCCTCCCATAATCACTTCTGTAGGCCAGTATAATACTCATTCCAAATCTAGGAAAAGATGTAACCAAAAAAGAATACTACAAGCCATTTTCACTCATAATCATAGATGCAAAAATCCTCAATAAAATCCTAGCAAATAGAATACAGCAAATCATCAAGAAGATCATACACCATGACTGGGTAGGATTCATCCCAGGGATGCAAGGATGGTTCAATATTCAAAAATCTATAAATGTAATACACTATATTAATAGACTGAAATGTAAAAACCACATGATCATGTCAATTGATGCAGAAAAAGCTTTTGACAAAGTCCAAAATTCATTCATGTTTAAACCCTACAGTAAATTGGAATAGATGGACTCTACCTCAATTTAATAAAAGCCATTTATGACAACACAACAGCTAATATAATTCTAAATGGAGAAAACCTGAAATCTCAAACTCTTAGATCAGGTACGAGGCAAGAATGTCCTCTATCACCTTCATATTCAGTATAGTTTTGGAATCACTTGCAACAGCATTAGAAAAGAGGGAGCAAAAAAGGAATAATAATAAGTAAAGAAGAAGTTAAATTATCACCATTTGCAAATGACATGATACTTTACTTGGAAGACCCAAAAATTTCCACCAAGAAGATACTGGAATTGATACAGATATTAAGTAGCACAGCAGTATACAAAGTCAATAGTCAAAATTCAATAGCATTCCTCTACAAAGATAACAACCACACTGAGAGAGAAACTGTTGAAACAATAAATTTTACAATAGCACCACAGAAAATGAATTGGAATTCTCTTTGACCAAGGAAGTCAAAGATCTTTTCATGGAAAATTACAACAACCTAGGAAAAGAGATCATAGAGGATTTCAGAAAGTAGAAAGATATTCCATGCTTCTGGATAGGAAGAACCAACACTGTGAAGATGGCTATACTCCCAAATTTGTTGTGCAGATTTAAAGCAATCCCTATCAAACTTTCACCAACATATCCCCCAGACCTAGAGAAATTGTTCCTGAAATGTATTTGGAATCAGAAAAGACCTAGAATAGCAAAGGCAATCCTGGCCAACAAAAACAAAGCAGGAAGGATCACAATGCCTGACTTGAAATTGTACTACAAAACTACTGTGATAAATTCAACATGGTGTTGGCAATGAAATAGACCTCAGGATCAATGTAACAGATTAGAAGACACACTCAGCCACTTGATCTTCCACAATGGGCCAAACAAGCTTACTCTTTAACAAATGGTGCTGGAAAAACTGGCTTTCTACATGCCAAAAAGTAAAACTTGACCCAAGTCTAACACCATGCACTAAGCTAAAGTCAAAATGGATTAATGATTTAAGCATTAAAATAAAAACACTTAATCTCCTGGAAGAGAAAGTAGGAGGAATTCTTGAAGACATAGGGGTAGGCAAAGAGTTCATGAACAAACATGTATTGGCACTGGAAACACTTGAAAGAATTAACAACTGGGATCAGCTCTTCTTGAGGAGTGTCTGCACATCAAAAGAAATTGTCAAGAAAGTGAAAAGACTACCCACAAATTTCAAAAAAAATCCTAACTAATAAGCACTCAGACAAAGGTCTGCTCTCTAGAATATATAAAGAACTAAGATATATTAAGGTCCATAAATTCAAAGACCCAATCCAGAAATGGGTATCTGAGATGAATATACACTTCTCAGAGAACGAAATTAAAGAAGCAAAAACTATATGAAAAATGTTCCACATCGCCAGCCATCTGTGAAATGCAAATTAAAACAACACTGAGATACCATCTCACTCCAGAAAAAGATCATAAACAAATCAACCAACAACAAATGTTGGAGAGGATGTTGGGAAAAAGGAACCCTTCTCCACTGCTGGTCGGAATATAGACTGGTGCAACCATTGTGGAGGTCAGTGTGGAGACTCCTCAAAAGAATAGACTGGAAATCCCATTCAAGCCAGCTATCTCCCTACTGGAAATTTTCCGAGAGAAACTGAAAACATTATATCATAGTGATATATGTGTACCTATGTTTATAGCAGCATGATTTGTGATAGCCAAATCTTGGAAACAACCAAGATGAGGAAACAACCATCACATGAGGAATGGCTGAAAAAGAGGTGATATTTCTATATAATGGAGTATTACTCAGATATAAAGAATGATAAACTTGCAGCATTTATATTGAAGTGGATACCACTTGAACTCATAAGTGAAATAAAACAGACACACATATGCAAATATCTTATGGTCTCCTAGTATAAGAAGTCAAAAGAAGAAATACAAATAAAAATGTATAACAATTAAAAATAATTTAGTCAGATAGGGTAAACTGAATGTCATATGCTGTAGTGTACTAATCAGCTTCACTTCTGGATGGTTAACAATCCATGTTCACAGATCAAAAATTGGAGAAATAGAAGGGCTGAAATGTCAGCCAATATTTTGGCCCTAGCCTTTCAAGATCAGTGAAGACTCGGGACACAGGAGAACCTGTACTGTAACATCATGAAACTCAGTTGTGCCCCAAATTTTCTGATCAAGGAGATTATGGAGCCACCGAGGAATGTGATTGATGATCTATAGTGTGGCTGGGGAGAGTCACATGGAGAGAAAACTTTCTCTCAGGCTCTCATAGAGAGCAAACTGGTCAAGCAAAGGCCATGACTCATCCACATGGCTGACACCAACAAAGAATGTACGGAGTGAGGTACAGGATTATAAGATAAACCCTGAGAGGACTTGACTGACCTCATCAGATACAAAAGCTACATTTTTTATTATATAGGTCTTGCTTTATCTCAGTCTTAACCATCCAGCAGAAAAGTATAAAAATGAGGTATATAAAATAAGTCCATAATAATAAGTTGAGCTGTAAATGGCTATAGTCAACTGCTTCTTCAGATAAGTCACTATTATTGTGGACTGGTGGACTGTGTTTGATTGTGTTGCCGAGTTCAGGCACCTATAATGGTTGAATGACAATGGAATGCCCATCTTAGTCAGGTCTGGACAAAAAAGGGGGAATACAAGAGAAGAACCATGCTTTGTTGGTGTAAACAGTGCAGTTAGGATAAATATGCAATTTTTCGCTAATAGTGTTTGGACAGGATATTATGTTGGCTTGTAGTACTACGGACAACCAGTAGGAAGATAACATGGTAGAAAGTATTAATTATTGAAACCATACCATAATTCAGCTTTAAAAAATAAGTATACAGATACATTCTCTTAATTCGTTTATTCTAGACATATGCTCTAATAGTCTTTATAAGAAGAATATCATATATGCACCTTCTATAACAAACAGCACAAAAAATATGCAATGTAATAATTATTGATTCTGTCCTTTTAATTTGGTTTGAAACTGTCTCTTGCTATGTTTTCTTCAATAAAAACATAAAATAAAATAAAATAACAAAATCCTATAGAGTCAGATCAAGTTTGGTTCCATATTCCATTATATTCTACCACCTAAGTGATAAATACTAACTCACTTACTCTGACCCTAAACCCTTCTCTTAAATTGGGGTAATGGATTGTCTCATTAAGCATAGGGATTAAATTGTAAGGAATAAGATTATAAGGGATAGAATAAAAGCATTGATAAGCAGTGGATCCAGTATACACAAAAGCTGTTATTATTATCATTTGTATGAACTAATTACTGACTAGATTGCCCCTTTACAACAGGAACACCATCCCTCCACATACCTAAGTCACTCCACACCCATTATGGTGTCTGGTATTCATACAGTTTTGTGAGGTGGCCTGGGGGGGGGTCTAATGTGTCTCTCTGATGACAGCCCACTGGGTGTGATGTGAAGTTGCTGAACTGAGCTCTTTGATAACACAGCATGTATAGATTTTATCTTTATATCCTCCCCCTTTATATCCTCCCATTTCACTGAAAGAAGATATCCTTTGTATCAGTACCCTGACTCACTGTGACTGCTACAGCACAGATCATATCTGTAAACTTTTCTCTAGGTTCTGAAGATTGTCCCACACAGAATGAGTCAACAATAGCAACTGGTATGCTAATATCTCTCTGATAGGCACACAGTGTAATGTCACAGGCTCTTTGAGAATGCTGTGTGCTGTGGTGGATACATGGTGTCAACTTGAGAAGTTTGGAAGTTTATTTAAGTGACCCACCAGAAAGCCTGGATGCTTAGTTTGTAAACATCCTCACCTTGTGCAAGAGGAGGGTGTGGACACTGTGTGAGCTCTACACCCCAAGCCCAGGGTAGTTTGTTACAAGATATGCAGGAGAGAGAACCTTGCCAAAAGACATAGCTGATGCCTGGCCCATTGCTCTTCACTCTTTTCTGCTACCATGTGCCACTCTTCATGGGAGCCAGCCTAATAATGAAAGAAAACTGCATGAACTGTGAGCTAAACAAACCTTTCCTTCCTTCATTTTGAGAGTCAGGTATTTGTCCCAGCAAAAGTGAAAAGTAAGCAAGACACAGTGATTACAAAGCAACGGGTAGTTCTGAGGCATCATCTATAATTGACATTAATAGGGCTGGTGAGATAGCTCAGTGGACTAAGAGCTTGCTGAGGAAACCACAAGGACTGGGCTTCAATTCCCTGTACCACATGCCGCATTGGCCCCACCCCTGGGCACGCTGAGTGGGCCACAGAGACTGGGTGTGGTGGTGCTCACCTGTAATCCTACCCCTGGAGAGGCTGAAGAAAGAGGATCACTATGAGTCCAAGCTGCATAGTGAGACCTGGTAGCAATTACGATAAATAAATAAATTTGACATTGATTGTTACATATAATTCCAACACCTCCTAACATGTATGTGTGTCCCATCTTACCAACATCACCAGAACATTCATCCAAATACAAGAATTCTCCAGTTGAGACCTGTGTAGCTAAAGGTAAGCAATGCCTCCTACCTCCTTGCCTTGCAAAGTGATAATAAAACTCAGGCACCGTAATACAAGTGCATGACATACATAGGTGGAGGATGGTGCTACTGTCCAAGAGCCATTGTTGCCATCCATGCTTTTGTATTGTCATCCTCTTCCCCTCATCCTACGGGCAATCTTACATCACAGCATGTTCTTTCCCTGCTTACGGTTTGGCCATCAAGTGAATTATTAAAATTGTTATCATTAAGACAAATATTTTCATGTTACATATTAAAGATAAGCATGTTACCTAAGACAAATATACTTATTATTAAATTCACTGCTTCTTGGAAACAAAAAAAAATCCAAATATGACGGTGTAATAGTCAATTATACATTTGTCAAAGCTGCAGAAGGTACAGCAAAAATAGTGACCTAACATAAACTGAGAGCTTTAGTTATTAATATTAACGTATCGGTATCATCATATTAATTTTAAGATACACATTCTACTACTGTCATACTTTGAAAACAAATTGCGGAATGGGATGGGCAAGGGGGAACTGTATTTTCTGCTTAATTTTGCTACACACCTGATGCTCATATACAAAACAAAGTATGTACACATATGTTCACACATACAAACATATTGGGATTTTAAGCAATGGTGAATTGTTTGCAAAAAGTTTTAAATGTTTGATAATGAATACTTTAGATGTTTAATTTAAAACTCATTCTAATTCAGTACTTAATAGAAAAAAAGCATATTATATGCTCCAGAGAGAAAATGATTAAATGGCTCAGACCTTACATAGTTTTTACCATTAAAACATTAATACTACTTTCTGTTTTATATTTTAGGGAAGGGTCTAGAGGGAATTCAGGTTTTTCACTACTAGATAGCATTCGTAGTGTTCTGCCTGTTTGCAACCTCCCAAGAGCTGGGATTACCAGAGTGTGCCACTACGCCCAATCCCAATTGCCATCTCAGTGTGCCCCAGGGATTGAATTGCCAGCCACTGTGCCTGCTTACAAGTGCTTTAATTGGTTGAGCTATTTGGCCAGCCCTAATACTACTTTTGTGTAAGTGATAATCTTAGAACATTTGCTGAGAGATCACACTGCTATGCACTAAGAACAATTACTGAGCAGAAATCATTTTGTGCGTACAAGTGCTTGCACACACATGTGTGTGTTTTAAATACAAAAGACTAGCCCAGAATTTACACTAAAATTTTATTTTGAGACAGGGCCTTAATAATTGCCTAGGTAAGTGCAAACTTGTGATTTTTCTGCCTCAACCCCTGACCCAGAATGCTTCACCTTAATACCCAGCCAGAAATCAATTTTAACTGAACATACTCAGAAAAATCAGTTTATTGCTATACCTATCTCTGAATATTGAAGATGTACTTCAAATAACAGGGTGATTTTGATGCATAATAGGTGAAAGCAAGCCACACATTCTAGAATACTGTGTAAGTCTTGCTAATGCCTGGAAAGAAGGGAAAGCAAAGAGAATGACCCAAAATGCACAGTGAAGGTGATCATGTTTTGCCATTGGCCTGAGCTGATTCTCATTCTTCCACTTTCAACTTTAAAAGTTTTTCAAATTGCACATTAAATGATTTTATTTTTCTAAGTTCCCATGTTACTATTTTATAGAAAATCTGTTCTTCTGGGATATATAATTAAATATTTTACTCTCATGTCTGCATAATAATCATCTATTGTGCATTAATCATTAGACTTAGGTACTCACCCCATTTTTTTTTTCTCAAAGCTGGTCTGCATAAACAAGCCTGAATCTCAGAGATCAGTAACTAACACCCTCACACCAAGGAAATAATCACAAATGATTATTCAATGAATTTTGCCATCAGATGTTTACTCTGATCTCTCATGGAAGAATTACAGTTTCCCAGATCCATAGGGTAATTTTCAGTATTTCAAGCAAAGAATTTGGTGGGATTTTCTCTCTTTTTATTTCTCTCCTCACTGAAATCATTGGTGAGGATTTATTGTAAGGATTCAAGAGTGGATCAACATTTGTTGCTCAGTCAAAGCAAGACATCGGGTCAATAGGCTAAAAGGAGCACAGGATGAAAAATTATAACACTCATTCTCAGCAACTTGGCAAAATTTCTAAAATAAACAATTCTATATGAAATTATGCAGCAATAGTATTTAATGCTCAGCACTGAATATTTTTCACAGACATCAGTAATACTGTGATTGTACCTATTTTATCCTATTATTCAACATCGTACTGAAGATCCTGGAGTACAATGACAGAAAACGGTAAATATAAAAGCTACAGATCAGAAATTTTTTGTTGTTTGCTAATTTATTGAAGAAAATCATCAACAGAGTATTAAAAACTGTGAGAGACCTAATAAATTAGTTCAAGAAAGTCATAATATTCAAGGCCGACATTTAAAATGCTGACCCTCTAATAACAATGATCACGTATAAGAAATAAAAAGTTTAGTGTTCACAAGGGTGACATGGTGCTTCTTCTCCCAGCTACTCAGGAGCCTGAGCTAGGTCAGCCTTGTTCACAGTGGTCAGTATTTATTTCCTGGCAATGGTTCTTCTTTTTGAAGATTAATAAGAGAAAAGACAGGAGAAAAGGCAGGGAGAAATTCATGCAAGTGTATGTACGGGATGGCTGAGATGACTATACTGAGATATTCCATCAGTTTTTTTGGAAACTAGCATTAATGTATAGAATTTTCAACCTAACTAACTCTTTATGCAGATATCTGTGATCTAACCACATCATGGACAGCAATGGGTAATACAAAAGTCATGTTTGAATATCTCTCATCTTGTCTTTTAAAGGTGCACCATTTCTAATGTTTTATCAATTATTATCATACTCACGTCAAAATTTTTTGTGTGTTTCTAGGACAGGGTTTACAGGGCCTACAGAGTCTATAGGGTCTCACTACATCAATCAGACTAGTAGTGATCTGTCTGTTTACAGCCTCTCAAGAGCTGGGATTGTATATGCTCGCAGTCATGCCCAGTCTCAATCACCGTCTCAGTGTGCCCTGGGAGTGGGGCCAGTATGGAACTCTGGGGATTGAACCTCAGCTGCTGCATCTGCAAAATAATTAAAAGCAGAAAGACAGGAAAATACAATAAGGTTTCTGAAAGCAGGGGGTAATATTTAAATATTTGTCTAATCTCGCATAACTACCTGTAAATTGGAACAACAGATTTGATGATAAAAATAGATACTATAGTAAGCTACTCTTATTTTGAAAATCTGTAACATATATATGTATTGTGTGTATCCCTGTTTCTGTCTTTTCTGTTCTAATTTTTGTTTTTAATCTTGAAAATAAAATAAAATTTCACCAACCCACTATTTTACTTAAAATGAGAGTAACAACATATTTGCTATAACTGTCTTCCACATGAAGTGTAATTTGGTTTATGTTTAACACAATAGGCTCATCAAAAAATAATTCAGTAGAGCCATAGTTTCAGGAAATTAATTAATGTTATATTAAGATCAATTCAGCTATGTAATTTATATGGGTTACTCATTATATAATGCATTCCTATGAGTACATTAAATAGGTTGCATTTTCCTGCATTTCAAACATTTACAGGAAAAATAAATTAAGTTAGTGTTTTGAGGTTCTTATTGTGCTTAGGTAATACGTTAAACTGTTAAGTTTTAAACTTTAGCTCTTTTACTACATGTGCTATTTTAAACATTGTAATAAATATTTCATTCTCTGCTTCATTATTTACATGAGGAAATTCTTTTTCTGGGAAAGTATTGGATGAAATTCATAGTTATATTTTGATGTGTGCATTGAAAATTGGTGGCCAATGGTGAAAAGGAAAAGGATAGGTGAAAGCAGCAGAGAGAAGAAAAGAGAGGAGTGGAGAGGAGAGGGGGAGGCAAGAGAAAAATAATTCACAGAGGGAAGGGGGAAAGGAACAAAAAATCACAATTTTGTACAAAATGAACTTACTGAAGTGAACTAAAAATCTATTGGTGCATAAATTAAGAAAATACAGGATAAATTAAGTTTTGATCATTTTAACTTTATACAGTATGACAGTTATTTGTTAACTTGGCAACTTCATGATATATTTTTCTCATTTTCTGAAAATATACAATTTATACATAAAATGTGTTTTTAATTTTTTTTTTGTCATACAGTTGACATTAGCCTCATCTGAGTCTTGCATGACAGGCAATTGTGTAAAGAAGATGGTTCAATAAAATCTGACAGGAAGCTGTTTGTATGGATGGATAGGTGTCAGTTCACAGTTGTTTGCATACTATCTAACAGAAACTGGAGAATTAAACATCTTGTGGAAATCCAACAAGAAGAAAAATTCAGTTCTGAAAAACAGAATATTCTCTAGGACATTATTTGTGCCTTTGATATCTTAAAAGGTACAAAATTGCAACCATCAGTTTTAATCATCTTAAATTTTAAATAGGCTGATGCTCAGCACTTTGGTGCTACTGATCACAAACTACCATGAGAATTGATGGTAGTTTATGATCAACTATGAACAAAAATGTTATAGAAAGCATGCACAAAGAGGAAGAAAAGGAATCTGTTTTTAGTAGACTTGCAGTTTCCTGGGGAGCCAGCAGAATTATACATGGAAAGAAAGACATTATAAAATAAAATTACATAATAAATAGTAATAAAAATGAGTAAATTGATCTATAGAGTGAATATTCCAAAAATATATGATGTATTGATAATAATAAAGATATACTAATTCCAAAGCATTTTCATATATATTCTTTTAGTCAATATTAATCACACCCTCAGAAAGAAAAAAGGTTCAGAGTTTCATAGTATAGATACTTCCTTTTATAAAAGTTTTTAAAATTATATATTTGATATACATAATAATTTGATTCATAGTGAGCAATAGGTGCATATACACATCACATCTTAATTATTTTTACTTCCACTTCCCCTTCTTGACCTCTTATCTTTACCTACCCGAGGCTTCTTTCCTATTTCTACAAAGCCTGCATTCCTGTTTTTTACCACCTATGCTTTATTTTTCTCTTTAAATTATTTATATTTCTCATAAAAGAGAAACCATTTGATACCAAGTTTTGC
Source organism: Ctenomys sociabilis (assembly GCA_004027165.1). NCBI lineage: Eukaryota > Metazoa > Chordata > Mammalia > Rodentia > Ctenomyidae > Ctenomys > Ctenomys sociabilis. The sequence goes on along the minus strand of PVKA01016992.1, from coordinate 1,773 downwards.
GTTTGATTTATTTCACCTAACACTACAGTCTCAAGTTGCTTTCATTTTGCTATACATGACTCTAATTTATACTTTTACACTGTAGAAATACCAAGTTTTCTGTATCCACCTTCTGTTGGTGGGAGGATAGGTAGTCCCATCTTGTAATTATTCTGAATTGTGCTGACATCACATGAGCATTTGTGCATCATCCTTACACTGTATCTTTAATACTATGTGGGAAATGTCTAGAAGAATTGTACCCTGTTCAGATGCAATTTCTATGTTTAGTTTAAAAAAAAATCTCAATATTGACTTCTATTGTAGGCACACTAGTTAGCATTCTCACAGCAATTTAGAAGGGTTCCATTTTCAATTTTCAAGAAATTCTTTTATTGTGTAAAACTAAAAAAAAGTTCATTCCGAATTATAAAATACATTCCTTTGATACAATAATATCATTAAGTCTACAATGTTTTTTGCAAGTTATTTGATAGCATCCAAAATCTACAACATTTTCTCACTGTGAATTTTGAAACAGTCTCTGAATTTTTGATGAGCTCACTTTTCTGCCACTAGAAACGTCAGAATTCTAAGATACAACTGTGAAGGGTTCCATTTTTCCCACAACCTTACCAGCATCCGTTGTTTGTAAATAGTCATTCTTTCTGAAGGAAGATAGAGTAGCAGTGTTACTTTAATTTGATTTTTTAATTCTGGGAATCAAGTCCAGGACCTCTCCTGCTGTGCTACTGAGCTATATCCCTGGCTCTATTTTGCATTTCTTTAATGGTAAAATGTGCCGAACAAGTGTTTAGGCACTTATTGACCATTTCTACTTCCTTCTTTGGGAAGTTGTGTTGGTTACTCTTCTCTCATTGCTGGGAAGAATACCCAACACCCAAAATTAAGGAAGGAAAGGTTTATTTAGCTCACAATTACTGAAGGTTTCAGTCCATACTCAGCTGGCTCCAAGACAGAGCACATGGCAGAGAGCAACCTTTCAAGGCAGAGGCAAAGAGCAAGAGCAAAATGGAGAAGTAGCAAGGACAATTGCCACACAGAGAGCAAGCCTGTCTCCCTTGTGCTGCAGTCCGGATATCCACACCAGGCTAGGGGTAGTACTAACACCCATAATCCCAGTAACACTCACACCCATAATCCCAGCACCAGATCATCAATTAGTCACAATGTCTAGAAGTCTGCCCTATGACTGTATAAGGCTTTCCAGATATAACTAGACACAAACTATAGCAGAAGTTCTGGAAGTTTCTTTTCATTTACCATGCCATTTTTATTGTATTTGGGGGGGCTAATATTTTGAGTTCTCTATATATTCTACATAATAATTCTCTATCCAAGGAGTGTCTGGCACAATTTTCCTATTGTGCAGGTTCTCTCTGGATTGTGGGTTGATTTCATTGCTGTGTGGAAGTGTTTTGGTTTTATACACTGTTTTTTGTGGGGACATTTTTATTTTTATTTTTTTTTCATTTTTTCATTTATTTTTATTTTATTAAAATACAAATGTCAATCAGACAGTTTCAAGACACCTTAACCATACAGAGTCGATGAATTAATACATTGCAAACTGTTTTCATAACGTTTTGGTATTGTACAAGGTGCATACATGAAATTATATTTACAGGTTTTTTATAGCTGAATTATATTACAGATTCAATAATTATTTACCTAGTGGATGACCATAGCACTAAAAGCCAACATAATATCCTGTCCAACCACCATTAGTGCAGATCTTGCCTCTCATAGAATTATGTAGAAGCACAGCGTTAT
>PVKA01016991.1:0-46751 GCA_004027165.1 Ctenomys sociabilis | reverse complement strand
GTAAATAATTATTGAATCTTTGATATAATTCAGCTGTATAAAAACCTGTAAATATAATATCATGTATGCACCTTGTACAATACCAAAACGTTATGAAAACAGTTTGCAATGTATTATTTCATCGACTCTGTATGGTTATGGTGTTTTGAAACTGTCTGATTGACATTTGTATTTCAATAAAATAAAAATAAATGGAAAATAAATAAATAAATAAAAATAAATAAATAGCTATTTGAAAAATAAAAAATAAATAAATAATAAAAAAATAAAGAAAAAGAAAACAAATTAATTTACCGGTTCAATGCCCTTAGGGGAAGCTGAGGTAAAGTTCTTAAAAACATTTGCCGAAAAGTTTCCACTTTTCTGAAGAGAAAACCATGGAGTTCGCCCCCATACCCACTTTTTTTTTCTTTTTAAGTTGTTTCACTACCGAGTCCCTCTTACAGAACACACATCAAGGATTTTGAATGTTGTTTTCTAGAATATCATTTTCTTCATCTGCAAGACTGCACTCCACAACCCTGATTTTAGAATTTCAGCAGACTCTTCTGTGGCCTACCAGCTGTCTGGTCTCAGAGTTGGTGGCTGTCCTGTGCCCCACCGTGCAACTCGCAGGTACCTGGTTTCTACAGCTGCTACCTTCTTGGAATCATTTAGATTTTCTTTCCACAGCTGGGCCAGTTTGCGGATTGCCAGTTCTGCAAGGAGCAGTACCCTATTTCCCACTGATGTCCGCCAGATGTGAGGACACCTACTCCTGGCTCCAGGAGCACGAATCAGCTTCACATCCCAGGTTTCCAGAGTGTCAGGTCTGAGCTAGACCCTGCCAGCATGACCCTGGAGGAGGCCCCTGGTGCATTCTCAGTGAGTCTGTGGGGTCTAGAATGACCACAACAACTCCGTTTCTGGAATTATCCCTGAACTCAGAACTACAGTGTACCTGGCCAATGCCAGGATAGGGAAGGGTGGAAGGGGCTCTATGACCAGAACTTAGCACCTTCTCTGCCAAACTCACTCCCTGGTCACTCTATCAGGAATTGAGCAGAGCTGAGTAAACAAAACATTGGGGAAAAAAAAGAAATAGGATATGCATGTACCAACTCCCCCACCATGAAGTAATCATTAAGTACCACAAATATGTACTAAGAAAAAATTTTAAAACAATGCTGGACCCCAGTAAACATTTGATCCAATAGGAGCTCTAAAATATGCCACTAGCAAGCAGCATGTGTGCTCTGGCCTTGGAGTCTCACTGTTTTAGGGGCTGCTGGGATTTTCTGCTCTGCACCTGGACCCAGCTTTGTGTGCTTCTGTCTGTCTAAGATGTATCGTTTATTCTAGATCCACTGAACCTCACTGAAAGAAAATAAAATTCCAGTTGGATAAGACTCTGGACCCCTAAAAGTCTATGTTTCTGAGCCCATTCCGTTCCATCACACTATCGGCAAAAGGCAGAGCTACCAGGAAGCTTTAAAAATCTAGGAGGCAACATAAGAAGGCTCAGGCTATTGCCCACAAGTGAGAACACTTCCAGTCAGGTGTCCCACTTCTGTTCCAAAATCATAGCCAGAGGCACACGGTCCTAAAGCCAGGTTCAGCTCCCCACTCTGAAATCATGGTGCTGGCCCAGCTCACCAGGGGAAGCTAAAAATTTTTGTTCCTAAAAATCTTGAAGGCCCAATCAGTAGTCTGAGGCCAAATGTCAAGCCCTGCCTTTTTCCCTGACCACCACTTGAACTCCACTGGGTTCAAATCAGCTGCAGACCCCTACACCCAGGGCATTGGCACAGAGAGCCCTGTGAGGCCCACCCAGTGGTCTCTGGTGGGGGTCCTGGTTCCTGGCACCCCTCCCCCTGATCAGAGTAGACCAGTTTGTGTGGGGAGGTGATAAGGGCAAGTCACAGCTCTGCAAATCTTGCTGAAGCCCAAGGCCTGAGCTCAGGATCTGCCAGGCCCCTGACTCCACAGCTCCCTACACAACCCCTTCATCACAACCATCACAATTACAGTAGCACGATGTATGTGCCTGTGTGACCTGCTTTTCGTCCTGGTCCCCTGATGACCTGGAAGCCTCAGAAAGAAAGAGCCGCATTTCCACCTATACCCCCTGCACTGAACAGGTCCCTAGCACATGGTAAGTGGTCAGAAAATGTTTGTGACCTAGATTAAAAAATAAATAAATAAATACCCTCCCATAAGACTCTTAAAGCACTTGTAATTTTTTTTTTTACTCCTTAAAAGCCCTCTACAGTGCTCTCATTCCATTCTCTGTGTGATCTCATTGTTAACTGTACGCTGCAGTACATTCAGTTCCCATCTCTCTATAACCGGCTACTGCTGGGGCTAAAACAACTCAAGTTTATCACTTTATCAATTCCGAGGGAGAAAAGTGAAGCTTGGGTCCCAGGGGCTCAAAGCAAGGCGACAGGCAGGGCCACATTCTCACCAGAGGTTCCCAGAAGGCCACTCAGATTCCTCAGCTCGGGGCTCCCTTCTTCTTTTTCCAACCCCAAGATGTCACATCTCTCTGAAAGCAGGAAAGCCTCTCTGCCCATGTAAGAAGAGCCTGTGTGATCCAACTGGACCCACGAGAATCATCTGACCGCCTCCCCGCCTCCAAGTCTGTAACCTTAAGCACCTCTGCAGAGTCTGTCCTGTCTGCTGTGTAAGGTGACATGACCACAAGTCCCAGGAATTAAGATATAGACCTCCATCAATATCTGCTCAGCATGCAGAGACTTAGAAACCAAAGGGCGGATTAACTGGCCCATCTCACTCAGCCGGCGACCGGTGGACTTCACAGCCACGTCTTTCGTTCTACAGAATCCGAATCCCCACCCCGTTTACCAATGTGAGTATCCAGGATTCCACCCCTTTTCATGAGCCAAAAGAGAAAGACATACAGGATTGGTTTCCATAAGATTAAATCACACTTTTACTTATGTTTCTAAAAATAAAGAAAAAATATCCTTGTCTAGACAATGGGAGCACTATCTCTATACTCTTCCTTATTATCATTATGTGAACGTAAACGCACCTTTCTCAGCTACAGGGAGAAAGGATTACTGAGACCCACTTCCTGGGCTGAGCAGGAGAGCCTGACTCACCTGGGGAAGACCTGCAATTGAACAAGTGGCCGGCAGGTGGCGCAGCAGGCTCACAGCAGGCCCTTTACCCCGCGGGCAACCCATGTGGTAACTTGCCCTTCTCTCCAAAACCTGTTCTAGGAGAAAATGACCAAACACGCTCCAGGGCGGCAAGGAAAAAGCATAAAGATCGGGTGACGGTGGAGGAAGTAGCCACAGGGCCGCCAGTTAGGAAGGGCCTGCCTTGCTTCTTATCCCATCCTCTGAGCCAGGCACAAGGATCAGAGGTCACGCCTGTGGCTGCAGAACGAGAGAACAGAGCTTGGTTACAGGGAAGCAGAAGGCAGGACTAGCTCGTGTAAGGACACCGTAACTTTTGTGGACATTTGTCATTACATTGTATCTTCCCTAGGGCCCAGGATGGACCAAGAAATTAAAATAATGATCTGGCCTCCAAGGCAGTAGCAATGCCAGCATAGTTTTTAATCTCTCCAATTAAACCGTCAGATTATCCAAAGCAAATCTCACAGGCACTGTTTTCTGGCAAGTCAGGCCATAGGCATCCATTCCTGTGCACACTTAAAACACAATCAGGAGGCGGGGGCAAAACCTCTAAGAACTCTAAGTGCCCCTCAGGCTCCCTTGAATGCAGGGCCTGGTTTGGCTCCTGGCTGTTGGGGTCTTACCCTCCAGACAACAGAGAGAAATGAGGGGCCTGGAAACAGGAGAAACCCAGGACAGCTAGTAGGCTTTCCTGAGAAAGTACAGAGGCACGACTTTGACAAGAGCAGCTGACGCTGAGAGGTGTCCTGCCCAGCCCCCCCAGCAGAGAGCACAAGTCAGCAGGACTGGCTCAGCTCAGTCCTGTGAACTGGGGTGATGCAGGCCTATAATCCCCACAATCTGGGAGGCTGAGGTAGGAGGATAGCAGATGTGAACCCAGCCTGGGCAATTTACACCTTATCTCAGAATAAATAAGGACCAGTCAGATAGCTCAGTGGATTAAAGCATATGCTGAGGCAGATGCAGGGACCAGGGTTCAATATCCAGCCTGCCATGCCAGCCTTACCCCCAGGGTGTGCTGAGACCTTGATTGATCCTGTGATCCCAGCACTTGGGAGGCTGAAAACAGGAGAATCATTAAGTCTGATCTGTGTTGTGAGACTCTGTAGACCCTGTAAGCACAATAATAATAATAATAATAATAATAATAATAATTTAGGGATAAAGTTCAGTGTGAAAGCCCTGGTTCAATCCCCAGAGGCATAGGGAGTAAGATGGAGCAGGATCAGAACCATTATAAAAGAAAGAAGGGGCCATGGATATAGCTCAGTAGCATAAGCACCTGCCTGGCACCAGGATCCCTGGTACCGGGAAGGGACAAGAAGGGAAGGGAAGGGAAGACCTCAGCTCACATGCACCCAGGCCACTGTGGTTTTCTCAAGCACATGCATGAGTACTCTTGCAGTTAGAGATCTTTGTCCTGAGGGCTGGGGAGATCACTCAGAGGCATAAGCACCTACCTGGCAAGCACACGGTCCCAAATTTGATCCGAAGACCCACACCTTGTGCTGCCACCTCATTCCATCCCCACCCCACCTCACAAAAAAAAAAAAAAAAAAAACATAGAAATCTCATCCTAAGCATCTCCTCCAAGCTTAAGAAAACTAATAACATACTTAAACCTAATAAATGAGCAACAGAAAACACAGAGCCTTGAGGCCAAATCCCACTTGAAGTTAATTTAAACAAAAAGGGAGAAGAAGCTAGCACCCTACAAACAATAAATGCGTGCTGGCAAGGCATTTCTCAGAACAGATCAAAACTGTAAATTTCTATTTCACAACGGCCTAATGGGCATTTTTAAGTTATGCAACACGTGAAAGAACATAAGTCTGAATTAGAAAAATCACATAAGTGTAGTGATAGAACTCAGGGGAGAATCATAAATGCAACAAAAATCATTTTAGAAACAAAGACTAACTAGAAGAATGCAAGAACAAATCAACTCTCCCTTCAGACAATGCCTGGAAAGGAAAAAGGTAACAAGACAGGAATATATTAAGTCAACAGGAAATAAAGTAGTGCTTTAAAATATTCTACAGAGAGTGGCAAATGTTAAATTAGGAAGAAAAGTTCCAACACTTAAATAATAAGAATCCCCTTAAAAAAGAAAATCAAAGCCAGAGAACAAAGCAAATGCTAAAAACTTTTACCTAAGAAAACTTACTGAAATACCTAAATATAAATCATACAGCAAAAGGACAGACTGCACACCTAAAAATGTCAATCCATAAAACTTGGATGTATTTCTGACATAGCTTAATAAAATTACCAGACATCAGAGAAAGAAAAAGAATCCTTTAGGCATCTAGGCAGAATAAATAATTGAGATAGGAAAAATAAATTAGATGATTATTAGGCATCTCAGGAGTAATGCTTTATTTAAGAAGAAAATGCATTAACAAATGTAAGCTGTTCAATAACAGAATGTAATGATGGACTTGCAAGTATAATAGGTGCAGGCAAAATACTGGGGTGGGTATTGTCACTGATGCACAAGAGGACAGTGGGACTGCAGCCCTTTCCTCCTCCTTCTGTGCTTCCTGGTCATGAGGTGGATGGGTTTTGCCACCACACATTCTCTGCATGATGGGCTATCTTATCACAGTCATGAAGCAAGGATGCCAACCAAACATGGATTAGAAATTCCAAAACTGTGAGCCAAAGTCAACCTTTTATCTTTGTACGTTGATTATTCCAAGTATTTTCTTAGAGCTATGGAAAGCTAACCAACAGTTACAGTACTAACATGAAAAACCTCAGGAACTGTTGCTAGCATGAGCCCTTCTTGAGAAATCTATTAAAAGAAAATTGTAGACACCCAAAATGATTGGGAAGATTAAATAATAATAATTAATAATAAGGACTGGTGCTCTCGGCCCCTATCCACACCAGCCCGGCCCACCCAGACCGGTGAGTGTGTGGGAGAACTTTCAACTTACCCCCGCCCCTCCAGCGAGAGCCCTCTGGAGCCCCTGCCCCCAAGGTCGCCTACAGCATGAGAACTTCTGAGACTTTTTCGGCCCCAGTCCACCCCAGCCCAGCCCACCCGGCCTGGTGAGTGTGTGGGAGAACTTCCCTGGCTTCACCTCGCATCGCAGGCTACAGCCCTCCGGAGCCCCCACCCCAAAGGCCACAGAGCAAGTGAGAACTTTTATGACTTTCTCAGCCCCCAATCTAGCCCAGCCCAGCCCTGTGGATCTGTGGGAGAGCTGCTGCACTCCCCGGTGCTCCCTGGGCCAGGGCCACCACAGGCTCACTGTTGTTCCAGAGGGGCACAACAGGCTCACTTCCAAGGGCTGTAGCAAAAAGGAGCTGAGCACAGCACCTAGACCCAGGCCAGGCGTAACTGTATAAACTCAAACTTAGTACATCTGCACCCGAATCTCACTACACGCTAAGGTTACAGCTGCACCAAAGCTCTACACCAAAGGTCAGAGGTCAGTGCTATAGAAAATGACAAAGACAAGGAGCAAAATGCAATCTCAGGCCTCGAGCCCACCTGTTACCAGTGCAGAGGACACTAACTCAGCTGAAATGAATGACTTAACAGCATCAAAAGAAAAGAAAAGAAAAAAAAAAAAAAAAACAGCAGAAAGGTATAGAGGAACTCATAGCAGAATCAATGCCTGAAATAAAGAGATTTATGAATACACAGCATCTGAAATAAAGAATCTAATGCAGAAACATATGGAGAAACCCAGTATCCACCCAGAGCAAGTGCAGAGAACCCTAGCTCAGCTGAAATGTATGAACAACAGCAGAAAGGTAAAGAGGAACTCAGAGTAGAAATGATTTCTGAAATAAAAAAAGAAATCTCTGAAATCATAGCATCTGAATACGGACATATATGGAGGAAACCCAATTTGGAAAAAACTCTGCAGTAAAAGAATTAATAGCTACCTCTAAAGAAGACACTGATTAAAAAAAACTACAGGAGATTAGAAATATGACAGACTCATTAAATGAGCAATACAGGAAAGAAATAGATCATATGAAGCAGAGTCAAAGAGATATATAGGAACTTAAAATCTCAATCATAAGTCTACAAAACCATTTGAGTGAAAGTGAAGACAGAATTTCAGATCTTGAAGACGCTGGTGCAGCTAGTGAAAAGGTGAGAAAGGATCTCTTAAAAACAACTAGGATGCAGGAAAAAATAATTGACCACCTGGAAGATGATGCCAAGATGAACAATGTGAGACTAAACGGCATCAATAAGAAAGAAGGAGTCAATAGAAAGGATATAAAAAGAATATGGTCAGAAGTAATAGCAAAAAACTTCCCAGATATAAAAAAACAATCTAACATTCGAAGCATACAGTACACCATTTGGTGTACTTCAACCCAACTAAAAACACACGAAGACATATAATAGTCAAGATCCAAGAAATCCAACACAAGAATAATATATGAAAGCTGCTAGAGAAAAGAAGCAGATCACATTCAAAAGAAAACCCATTAGAATTATAGCTGACTTCTCCTTACAAACCATGAAGGCAAAGAGAGCATGGAGCAGAGTACTTCAAGTCCTCTATGAAAACAAATTCCACTACAATACCCTGCAAATATCTCTTTCAAATTTGATGGAGAAGTGAAATACTTCCATGACAAAGAACAACTAAAGAATTTCATGATGACAAAGCCCTCCCTACACAGGCCACTGAAAGATTTCTAGAGAGGGACCACAATGACCAGAACTCCACAAACAAGAACAGAAGGAACACACTAAATAGGGAAAGCAATTAAACACAGAACAAAAAGGAGAAAACAACAGCAGATAAATAACATGTCAATCCTAAACCAACACATCTCAATTATAACCATCAATGTAAATGGACTCAATTCACCAATTAAGAGAAATAGACTGGCACAGTGGATTAGGAAGCAAAACCCAACAATATGCTGTATATAAGAAACAAACTTAACTCAAAAAGACATTCATAAGTTTCAAGTGAAAGGATGGAAAACAATACTTCATGCCCCAGCACCTCAGAAAAAAAGCAGGGGTAGCAGAGACTGTTCTCAGACAGTCTCAACTTCAAACCAAGAATGATCAAATGAAATAAAGGCCACTATATATTGCTTAGGGGAAAACTTCAACAGGAAGAGGTAACACTCATAAATATCTATGCACCAAACACAGCAGCACCCAACTATGTAAGACAAATCTTAATGGACATGGAAAATCTAATATCCAATACCACAATCTTAACAGGAGACCTTAACACATCCTTATCTCAAAAAGATAGGTCAACCAGACAAAAAATTGGCAAAGAAGTCGTGGAACTGAACCAGAGCTTGGAATAAATGGACCTTGTGGACATATACAGAGTGTTCCACCCAACCACAGCTGAATACCCAGCTGCACATGGGTCGTTTTCTAAAACAGACCACATACTAGTCCATAGGTCATGCTTAAGTATATGCAAGAAAACAGAAATTATCCCACGCATGTTATCTGACCACAGAGCAATGAAACTGGAAATAAATGACAAAAGAAACCAGAAAAACCTGCTAAATACATGGAAATTAAACAACACTGTACTCAGCAATCAATGGGTTACATATGAAATTAAACAAGAAATTCAACAATATCTACAATTCAATGAAAGTTCAAGCACAACTTATCGGAATTTATGGGATGCGATGAAAGAAGTTCTCAGAGGGAAATTCATTGCTATGAATTCACACATTAGGAAAACAGAACAGGAACAAATAAACACCCTAATGCTGCACCTCCAACATCTAGAAAAGGAAGAGCAAACCAAACCCAGAGCCCAAAGATGGGAAGAAATCATAAAGATTAGAGCAGAAATTAATTCAATTGAGATGAAGAAAACAGTACCAAGAATTAATGAATCAAAAAGCTGGTTCTTTGAAAGACTAAATAAAATTGATAAGCCCCTAGCTAACCTCATCAAAAGAGGAAAGAAAAAATTCAAATACAAGCAATAAAGAATGAAAAAAAGTGAAATCACCACAGATCCAGTGGAAATTCAGAAAATGGCCAATAGCTACTTTGAGAATTTTCACACTCACAGAATAGAAGACACAGAAGAAATGGACAGAGTCCTCGAAAGGTACAAATTACCAAAACTAAATCAAGAAGATATAACAACTCTCAATAACCCAATAACAGCCAATTAAATACGAGATGTAACAAAAAGCCTACTGACAAAGAAAGCTCCAGGTCCTGATGGATTCACAGCTGAATTGTATAAGAAATTTATAGAAGACATTATCCGTACACTCCTCAAACTTAAATTAAATTGAAAAGGAAGCAGTCCTCCCAAAATCATTCCTGGAGGCAAGTATTATAGTGATTTCAAAACCAGGGAAAGACACAACCAAAACAGAGAACTACAGGACAATCTCCCTTATGAACATATACGCAAAAATCCTCAATAAAATCCTAGCAAATAGAAATCATCAAGAAGATCATATACCATGACCAGGTAGGATTCATCCCAGGGATGCAAGGATGGTTCAAAAATCTATAAATGTAATACACTATATTAATAGACTGAAATCTAAAAACCACATGACCATCTCAATTAATGCAGAAAAAGCCTTTGACAAAGTCCAACACTCATTTATGTTCAAAGACCTACAGAAAATTAGAATAGAAGGCCTCTACTTCAATTTGATAAAAGCCATCTATGACAACCCAACGGCTAATATGATTCTAAACAGGGGAAAAAAAACTGAAATCTTTTACTCTTAGGTACAAAACAAGGATGTCCTCTATCACACCTCCTATTCAATATAGATTTGGAATCATTAGCCACAGCCATTAGACAAGAGGGAGAAATAAAAGGAAAAAGAATAGGTAAAAAAAGAAGTTAAATTATCACCATTTGCAGATGATATGATACTAGCAGTATTTGGACAGGATATCCTGTCTGCTTCTTGTACTATGGATAACCACTAGGAAGATAACAATGTGAAAAGTACTAATTATTGAAACTGTACTATAATTCAGCTTTAAAAGAAAAAGATAGGCATACAGCTACATTCTCTTAATTCACTGAATAGAGGCATCTTCTCTAATAGTGTTTGTAGATAAAGTATCACACCTTGTACAACAAATAATCACTACAAAAACAATATGCAATGTTTTAATTATTGAATCTGTTCTACTAATTTGATTTGAAACTGTCTCGTTGCTATTTTTTCTTCAGTAAAATTATAGAAAAAAATAATAATAAGGACTGGTAGCAACATTAAATATATTGTTACTTACACAGTGGAGACTAAGTGGGAACTGTGAGACAGAAGATATAGCATGTAATGACCATGTACTCTGACAATGCAGCTACAAGATCACTTTTAAGATATGGAGAATGAGGGCTGGCCAGATCGCTCAGCAGACTGAAGTGTCTGCTTAGGCAGACACAGGGACCTGGGTTCGATCCCTGGCCTGCCGTGCCAGCCCCCGCTCTGGGCCTACTGCGATCATGACAGCAACTGAGGCTGGGTGTGGTGGCCCGTGCCTGTAATCCCAGTGCTTGGGAGGCTGAAAACAGGAAGATCACTATGAATCTGATCTGTGTAGTGAGATCCTGTAGACCCTGTACTAAATACAAATAAATAAATGAAGTAAAATATAGAGAAATGAGAACACCCACTTTAAAAAAAAAAAAATGCTTTTAAAGCCAAGCATGGTGTCCCATGATTGTAATCCCAGCACTCTAGGAGCCTGAGGCAGGAAGACTGCAAGTTCAAGCTCAGCCTGGGCAATTTAGCAACTTAATGAGCCCTAACTCATGTTTTTTTTTAATTTTCAAAGGGCTGTGGATATAGCTCAGTGTAAAGGCTAAGAGTTCAATTCCTAGCACCCTCTCAAAAGTTGTGCTTCTCATCATTTGAGGGCATAAGAGGGCTAAGATTAGGAAAAGGCACATTGGGGGAGTAGAGCACTTGCAATGTCTATTTCTCAACTTGGATAGTGGTCGCAAAAGTGTTGGCTTGGATCACTATGAGTCCGATCAAGTAGTGAGACTCTGAACACCCTGTAGACCTTTCCCTAAAATACAAAAATAAATAAAGTAAAACTTTAAAAGTAGTGTTTACTTTATGCTATTTCTCTAAATCATGCATTTCTTCTGTGTAGTTCTAACTATGTTTGTTTTACCAGTAAAAAGTCTTTAAAAAAAAAAAAAAAAGCCTGAAGTGGCTGAATGAATGAATAATCTAGAAGCTCTCGCTGTTGTAGTTTTGTTTTTCTCTCTCTCTCTTTTGGTTTATGACAAAGTAAAACTCAGAGAGAAGGGTGGCTTGCCCAAGGCCACCCAGCTGCTCAGCTACCCAGCCAGGCTTCCAACCCAAGTGAGGTCTGTCTGCTTATTCAACAAATAATTGCTGGTGCTTGCTGAGTTAGTTTACTGCTAGGAAAGCAGCTGGATTACAGCAGCTTGACTTCCCAGCCACCTGTTCCGCCTTGAGGGAGGGGGACACAAAAGGGACACTGTCGGTTTTGGTACCCAAATGGGGAAAAAGCCACAGAATACCCAATGTCCTGTGCAGGACCCACATGCCGCTCTCAGAAGCAGCAGGACCCAAACCCACACCCTCACCCACACTCTAGAGATGAAAATACATGCGTATTCACCAGTCCTTCTGATCAAGTTTCACTTCTGTTTCTCAACAGCCCCTCATGACGCTTCTCATACAAGGAGGAGAGCCTGGGAAAGATCTTTGTCTGAAACTAAGTTTGACCCTCCTTAGTACTCTGCTTAGGGCTGGTCTCTCGTGACCTAGGGCCAGTAGGACTGAGATGAAACTGCACCATGAGCCTTGCACGCTGGGACTCCCTTCAGTACCTGCTGTGTCTCCTGCCTTTCCCACATGTGACGTTGGGCCTGGTAGAAAGCAAGATACAGCATACGTTTGCTGAATGAGTGAACAGATGAATTTAATATATCATCCATATCTCATGGAGACCAAGGCTTAATTAAAACGTTTTTAAATGTATCACCTTTCACCTTAAAACAGGAGTCATGATCATACTTATCCATAGGATTATTGGGAAGATTGAGTTCGTGAATGTCAGACATTTAGATCAGAGCCCAACACACAGTAACTAACCCCTTAATGAGTGATTTCTGTAAACTGAGAAAAGCCAGCCAAGACTAGGGTCTGCTCATCATAAGATTAGGAGCCAGTATGAAGCCAGGGTCAGAGATCAAAGGGAAGATAGAGCGCAAGTTTAGTGTTGGGTTTTAGTTTAGTGTTGGGTTAGGCTTAGAGGACACACTCGTGGCCAGTTGGTGGTCATATTTTCTAATTAACCATCTATTTATTCATGCCTACATTTTTCCAGGGTTCAAGGCAGCTTTTACAAACATCAACTGCAGAAATCAAGATAGAGAAAGATGGAAGATGCAATGGATATATCTGTACCTTGCCTACAAATTCATAAGTTAAACTTCATCCCCAGTGTGATGATATTAAGAGGTGGAAATGCAGAACCTTTGAGAGGTGATAAGATGGTGAAGAGGAGCCCTCGTGAATGAAACTCATGTCTTTGTAAGAAACATGGTCTTCTCCCCCCTCCCTCCCTCTCTCCTTCTCTCACTCCCTCTTCCCTCACTCTCCCTCTGCTTTCCCCTCCCCCCCATTCCTTCCCCTCCCCCTCAATGAGTCTATAACCACTATAGATGTGGGGCAGCAACCCAAGAAGAATGTCTTCACCAGTATCTGGATCTTTCACTTCCCAGTCTCCAGAACTCTGAGAAATGCATTTTGTATAAACAACCCAGTGGATGGTATTCTGTCATAGCAATACTACCTGACTGACAGGAGTGGGTATGTGAATAGGAGCACTGGCTGGTGCCTTGAGGCACTCTCAGCACGGGGCTGAGGGTGCGTTTCCAGGACTCTCTGATCATCCTGCAGCCCCCACTGACAACCCTGGGTTGAGCAGAGAGATAGAGGATTCCATGGGTTAATCCATGTTAAGTGCTGGCCCATAATAAATTCCTAATAAAGGTTTCCTCATTATCATCAGTACACAGGGCTGCAGAGGCCCAGAAAGCCCACTTTTTTTTTTTTTTTTTTTTTGTCTTTTTGGGACAGGGTCTCACTATGCAGTTCAGGCTGGCCCTAAGCTCACTCTGTAGCTCAGGCTGGTCTCGAACTCACAACAATCCTCCTGCCTCAGCCTCCCGAGTGCTGGGATTACAGGCATGCGCCACCACACCCGGCCCAGAAAGCCTACTTTTGAATATGCAGTGAGCATCTTCTCACTGGCCAGACCAGGACAGACATGCTGTCTTATGAACAGCCCTAAAATCAGAGCCAGAAGTCATATTCAAGGACATCAGACCTGGATAGTCAAGTCTATTTCAGGTGGCCACATCAGCTCAGCGCAGGCTGGATGGGCTGTGCCAACTCTAGACTCCAACTTAACACACCCCCGTCGCTAAGATGATGATTTTCTCTATATATCCACCAAGGTGAAGAAAATCTACAGGTATATTTCAAATGTGTGCTCTGTGTGTGTGTGTGTGTGTGTGTGTGTGTGAACACACGCATGCGCCTGCGTTTGAAGGACTTCGTTAGTTTCCTGTTGCTGCTCTAATAACCTAATCACTTAAGAAATGCATTTCTTATACTTGTGTAGGTCAGAACTGGGCTAAAATCAAATTATGCATACAGTTGCATTCTTTCTATGTTTTTGTTTTTGTTTTCCTAGAGAAGCTATTCCTCACCCCTCCCAGTTTCTAAAGGCCACTCATAGCTCCACAGCAGATGGCCTATGTCCATGTGCAAGCTAGCAATTATACCTCTCTGACCTCCAATTCTATTCTCATGTCTCCCTCGGACATTGACCCCACCCCCTCTCCTTGTGACCCTGTGATTCCATCAGCCCTTATCAGCCAGGGTAATTTCCCCATGTCAAGATCCTGAACTGAATTGCAATCACAGAGTCCCTTCAATCACGCAGAGGTAACATGTTCACAATTCTCTGGGATTTAGTTGTGGAGTATCTTTGAGAAGCGATTATTCTTCCTAGCCCAGGCCACAGGATAAACTCCCAGGATTCTATGAATCCCAGGCCCTTTGCTCCACCAAGTACAAGATTTTAGCACCAAGAAAATGGTCCCATTTCTCAGTCTAAAAACTTTTTTGGTTAAATGTCCCTTCAGAAGAAAAAGAAAAGATGCTGCTATCCCTGTGGATCTTTCTAGCATTTGGGTAGGATATTATGCTTTTGGGCTAGGGAGATAGCTCAGTAGATTAAGTGCTTTCCTGGCAAGTGCAAGGTCCTGAGTTCAATCCCCACTACTGAAAAAAAAAAAAAAAAAAGGATATTATACTATTATGCTCATCTTGCTGGGATCCCAACATTCACCTTCTGTACCAGCCAAGGGAAAGGTGTCTGTATCAAGCTCCACCTGTGGGGATAATTCAGGCTACAAATGGCTTTGTCACTGGCCTCCTCTTCATCCTCCTCTTCTGTCTCTCTCCTTACCTTCTTCTTTCTCTCTTCTTCCTCCACCTCCTCCTCCTTTTTCTTCCTGTGGTGCTAGTATTGAACCCAGGAACTTATGCTTGCTTGTTACTGTTCTACCATTGAGCTATCTCCCTATTTTATTTTTTGAGATAAGATCTTCCTAAATTGCCCTTGCTGGCCTGAAGCTTTTTTTTTGTTTTTGTTTTTGTTTTTGTTTTTTGTTTTTTTGTGCAACTGGGGATTGAACTCAGGCCCTTGCTTTTGCCAGGCAAGCACTTATTCTACTGAGCTATCTCCCAGCCTTATAATCCTCCTACTTCAGCCTCCTGAATAGCTGGAATTCCAGGCCTGTTCATCACACCTTCTTGCTCACATGTGATCAGAAAGAACACTCGATTTTTTGTCTTCTGATAAGTCCAAAGAAGCATGGCCCAGGGCCACCTGGGGAGGCTGCCTCCCAGTTCTGCAGAAAGTACAAAATGGATTCAAAGAAAGCACTAGCAGGTCTGAGAGCCCATAGCCACATCCGGCCTCAGGGCACCAACTCTCATCTCACCTGACTTTCTGCCTATGGGTCTGGACTCCTGGCTACAGGGACAGGGAAAGAAGAGAAGGAAGGAATGCTCAGGATCCCCTCCAGCTCCAGCCAGTGGAAGCCACTGCAGCTGAGAACCAATCAAGAACCACTCTTGTGAAAAGCGTTCTTTTGGCTGAAAGTCATAAATCTCCTCTCGTTTAAGTGACAAGTTGATTGTTGCCTTCGCTTTTAGGAGAAGCATCAGAGGCAGCGGTCAACCTTCGTAGTCTCATGGGAGATGCCAGTTAAATGCCAAGATCAGAAGCTCATTCACTGGACCAGAATGTGACAGGAGGCCACGCTATGACCGGAGACTGCTTAGGACCACAGCAAACCCTAGTGACAGTCCAGTGTTAGCAATACCCAGAAAGACTTGGAACTTTTCTGTCTTCAATAGATTAGGTTAATCCCAGCATTTAATTCTCAAAAGCAACTCTAATTCTCTCACTTCCATGTTTCTGAGGCAGCCACTTCTAGGACTAAAAATGTCAGAGGCAAAAGTAAAAGGTAAAGAAAGAGAGACAAGAAGAAAGTGAAGGAAAAAATGTTAAGGGCAATTAGGGATAAAGTTAGTGCAAACAGCCCATGTAACAGTCCTAGGTAGCTGGAAACCGTAGTACACAAATCTTCCTTTGTGTTTCCTAGTGGACACTGTGAAGAGGAAACAAGATCCATATGGAAAATAGGATTCATAAGATGTAGAAGTAATTATCTCTGGGGCTGTGACAGAGAGAAGACGCTGTGGAAAGAGTTGATGAACAATAACTGCAGCAGCCAGCTGCTTAAGACCATTTATTTCTTTCTTTTTCTCTGCATTTTTTTTAGAGAAGGGTCTACAGGGTGTTCAGGGTCTCACTACTAGATTGGACTCATAGTGATTCTCCTGTTTACAACCTCCCAAGTGCAGGGATTACAGGCGCACACCACCATGCCCAGTCTCAATCACCATCACAGTGCACCCCAGGGGCAGGGCCAGCATGGCAGGTGTGGGAATTGAACCCCACCCGCCCCCCCTGTGCCTGCTTATAGGCACTTTTTATCCGCTGAGCTCTTTGGCCAGCCCTCTAAAACCATTTCTCATAACTCTCCTCTCTAAGGGTTGACAGCACAATGCCAAGCCCAGTTTAGTGAATCCTCAGCAAATCTTCCAAGAGGTTAAGTGCCACAAAATTCTGTTCAGCTCAAAATTACTGAGAGACAGTTAAGTGATGAACTGGTCCTTTATGAGTTATGGGCTTGGTGAGTTTATAAGTTTTTGACATAGTGACTGAAACTCTCTAACTGTGCTTTAAAAGTGTTGAGTTGGATGCCTTCTCAATGTCAATAATAAGATAGCCAAGCCCGCATTCCATTAGAGTCGCATCTAGTTGTTCATGACAAAAACAAGACATTGGTGTATAAGCTCATCTGCATCGCAGGCTCATCTGAAAGTGAAGCCATTAGTGTACACTGTCCTGAATTCTAAAAGGGAAAAACCAGGAAATTTTCAATGAAAAATGTAAGTAAACAAGACACAGTGGCACAGGCCTATAATCCCAGATAATCAGGAGGCTGAAGCAGTAGGATCACAAGTTTAAAGACATCCAGGACAACTTGTACTTGTTTGTTTGTTTGTTTGTTTGTTTGTTTGTTTGTTTGTTTTGGTGGAACCGGAGATTGAACTCAGGTCCTTGCTCTTGCCAGGCAAGCACTTATTCTACTGAGCCATCTCCCCAGCCTCATCCTGGTAACTTGGCATGACCCTATCTAAAATATATATATACACCACTTTAGGGCTTGGCATGTAGTTCAGTGATAGACAGCTCTCCTGGGTTCAATTTTCAGTAACACACACTCCCAAAAAAAGAGGAGTGCATGCAGTAAACGGAATGTGCGTATCCTAGTGAGGGGCTACACGTAAATTGGTCCAACAACTGTCAAAAACACACACCCATGTATACAATGGAATACTGTTCAGCCATTAGACAAAGGAAATCCTGTCATTTGCAGCAACATGGGTGGAACTGGAGGTTCCTGTGGTAAGTGAAACAAACCAGGCACGGAAAGATGAATACTGCATGTTCTCACTCATTTATGGAAGCTCAAGAAGTTGACCTCAAAAAGGAAACCAGAACAGTGGTCGTGAGAACTAGGAAGGAGAGAGAGAAGAAAGGACAGGGGGAGGCTGGACCACGGGACCAGACGCAGGGAGAGAGGAAGAAAATGTCCTAATGTTCTACAGCTAAGTCCTAGTGTCCCAAAATACAGTTTATGACCACCTGTCCTAATTTATGACACCAAAAAGTATATCCATTATAATTCCAAGTATCTAAAAGTGTAAGTGCAAAAAACCCAGTATACTTGGTTATGAAAAGATACAATGAATCCTTAGCTATTTTTTAAAACCTTATTACAGTAAAACACACATTGCCGAGAATGATGGGATAAGTGTGTTCAAAGTGAAGGGGAGCATTGACAAGGGGATTAATGACAATGTGTCTTTGCCGTAGCAAATATTTTAATTTAAACATTCACTGTATTTGATCACTACTCACTAATTAAACAGTTGCAACAATATCTGTCAAATAACTTTTTGTTTCATTTTATGTATTTAGTACAGGGTCTCACTGTGCAGCTAGGACTTGTAGTGATCCTCCTGTTTTCAGCCTCCCCAGCGTTGGGATTGCAGATGTGCAGCACCACACCCAGACTCTGTCACTGGCTCAGGGCCCCCAGGGGTGGGGCCAGCATAGCATGTGGGACTGGGAATGGAGCCCTGGCCCCTGCACTTGCCAAAGCAGGTGCTTAGTCCACTGAGCTATCTCACCAGCCCTAAATAATAACATCTTGGTGTGTCCCTACTCACCTTACTCACTGGATCTCACACTCTGCAATTTCCAGCTCTTCTGCAAAGTCAAAATGACCGTAGACAGTTACAATTCTGAATTGATTTAGGACACCAAAGCAGCTACAAACAGGCCACTATCTCAGTTACTTTTTTCTCACTGCTGGGACAAAATATCCGACACCCAAAATTAAGGAAGGAAAGGTTTGTTTGTTTATTTATTTTTAATATAGTTGGTTGTTGCAGGGTCTCACTATGCAGCGTGGACTTGTAGTGATCCTCCTGCTTTCCGCCTTCCCAGCACTGGGATTACCTCCTGACACCATGCCTGGACTCTGTGTTGGTTCAGCCCATCCTATTGGCAGAGCTGGCGCAGCATGTGGTGCCAGGGATCAAACCTTGAACCCTGTGCTTGCCTAAGATTGCTTAAGCAGGTGCTTTATTCCACTGAGCTATCTTGCAGGCCCAGAGAGGTTTATTTAGCTCAGAGTCTAAGTTTCAGTCCATAATCAGCTGGCTCCAAGGCAGAGTAGCACACAGCAGAGGACAGCTGTTCATGGTGGCAGAAAGCAGCAAAGTAGCAAGAGCAAAAGGGAGGAGCAATGGCAGAGAGAAAACCTCTCTCCCTTCCTTACGTGGCATTCAGGCTACCTGTGGGTGCAGCACTCACACCCATAATCCCAGCTGGATCATGAATCAATCACAAACTCTAAAAGCCATCCCATGACTTCATGAAGCTTTGAGGGGGGGTTGGGGACACCTAGAAACAAACCATAACAGTCACTAAAGACACTGAATAAAAGAGGACATCAAAAAAAAGAAAGAAAGAAAGAAAGAAAGAAAGAAAGAAAGAAAGAAAGAAAGAAAGAAAGAAAGAAAGAAAGAAAGAAAGAAGCCAGGCATGGTGGCGCATGCCTATAATCCCAGCACTCAGGAGGCTGAGTCAGGAGGATTGTTATGAGTTTGAGACCAGCCTGAGCTACAAAGTGAGCTTAAGGCTAGCCTGAACTGCATAGTGAGACCCTGTCTCAAAAAAATAGAAAAAAAAGAAAGACTTCCAAAACTATTTCAGAAAGTATAAAGCATGATGGAATCAGCATTTTCAAAGTAACAGAGACAGGGCTGGCCAAATAGCTCAGTGGATTAAAGCACCTGTTTTAGCAGACACAGGAGCCACAGGGGCCAGGGGTTCCATCCCCTGGCCTGACCTGGCAGCCCCACTCCTGGGGGGCACTAAGACAGCAATTGAGACTGGGCGTGGTGGCGCACACCTATCTAGCTCTTGGGAAGCTGTAAACAGGAGAATCACTGTGAGTCCAACCTAGTAGTGAGACTCCGAAAACCCTGTAGACCCTTCCCCCCCCCCCAAAAAAAGTGACAGAATTTTAAGGGGAATTAACAGCAACATATCTTTTTTTGTTTTTGTTTTTGTGGGTTTGTTTTTTTTTTTTTTTTCGCGGAACCAGGTATTGAACTTAAGCCCTTCCACTTGCCAGGGAAGTGCTTATTCTTCTGAGCCATCTCCCCTGCCCCAGCAGCATATCTTTTTTACTGTAACAATTTTTTTAAAACTTTAAACATTCACCTTATTTTTTTGGACCCCTTATATCTGAAAGAAGCGGAACTGCCTCATCCATGCTGTGGATTCAGAATGGGGGTTACACTGGGGGAGCAGTGAGAAGGGAATTGAAGAGGATTTCTTCAATGCTTTCAGTGAGCACCAGTTACATGGTTGTGTTTAGTTTGTAGCAACTCCGGCAATGTGGGCACTTTAACAAATACATCACCCATCAGTTAAGACTTTTAAGTGGTATCAGGTCATTCTCATATTGATAGGAAATGTGGCTGCTGTTTAAGGAGACAGGCAGTAGTCCACCACCAAGTTAGAGTACTTCATGAGACTGAAGAGGGCTCGGTCAGCAGAGGGTTGAGTGTGCATCCAGGGCCACCATTCAGATGGCCGGGTCAGGGCTCAAATCAGTAACTCCCACTTTGCAGCCCTTCCTCCGCTTGACTGCTGCCCATTGCAGGCTCCTACCACTTGATGTCTCCACTCAGTACGTTGCTGAATGAGGAAATCAGGCTTGGCGGAGCTGCCTGGTCCTACGCGAGCCTGATCTGGGGCAGACTGGAAGCCTCAACTCAGGAAAGTGGCCAAGTGCCACAGAATGCTTCTGAGTGGCAGCACACCGCTAGACCTAGGCCAAGGGTCAATGTCCTATAAACAAACAGGAAACTATAGGAACCACACAGACAAACCCTGCCCGGACAACCCCAGTTTTGCACTCATTGCAGGCAGCTTTGTTCAGTCAGTCAATCAACATGTAATGAGGATGTGCTCTGGCTCAGATGCTGAGGATTAGTAGGGGATAAATAGCACACAGCCTATCTTCAAGAAATCCACTTCCAGGCCTCTCCCCACCCAGCACTCACACATCCAACCCAAAAGAACCCCCAATATGAGAATCCACCCTCAGACCAGGTCCTCAGCCAAGATCCCCTTTTCCTGTTTGTTGTCTGTCTCTACACACTAAAGAGCAGGAATCTTGTCTGCCCTTTGGAGCCTGCTGTCCCCAGGGTCTGGCCCAGAGTAGCAGATCCATATCTATTGAATAGGACTTGGGCATCAGTGAGGTGGTCACATCATCCATGCAGAACCAAGCAGAACACCTGTAGGTCTGGAACACCAGCTCCTCAGACTTTGCAATTCTGGAGGAAGCCTTAATGCGTGGGCAAGACTGCTTAAGTAGGATTGAGAGCTAGAAGTTTCAGAGTTGAACTCTATAGGCCAGAAATGCTAACGGATCCTAGGCAGTTCTATTTCCACTTTTCAAAAGTAAACACAGTGAGGGAGGGAAGGGGCAGGTTTCCACATCACCCTTGGGTGGGCCAAGAGACCAGGCTATTGAAGACAGGAAACATACAAGGTATGATTAAAATATACACACTGAATTTTAAAATCTTAAAAACATGTGATAGTAAAAGACACATTGTCATCCATCCCCCCTCAAAGTATGGCTCATACTTCAAACACACTTATCCCATTATTCTTGTCACTTTCTAAAGCAATTCTGGGAAGTCCTCTTCCTGAGCATCTTTACAATGTGAGATGACAGATACAGTGAATGCTGCTGCCAAATGCCACCCAATAAAAATATAGGCTCATAAAACATTATGGCTTGGCCTCATTCATCTTCTTCACTGGATCTGGTACTGTGTAACTTCTGGTTCTTTCCCAAAGTCAAAAACGGCCATGAAAGGTAAACATTTTGAATGCCTTTAGGACGTCAAGGTAGCTAGGATAACACAACTAAACCCTCATGAAAGAGGACTTCCAGAAGTACTTCAGAAAGTAATAATAGTGATGGGATAAGTGCATTTGAAGCAGGAGACATATCTTGAGGGAGTGTGAAAGTTAACAGAGTGTGTCAATTTACGTAAGAAATCCCCAACTAAGGGCTCACCAAATAGCTCAGCAGATTAAAGCTCCAGCTTAGGCAGACTCAGGGGCTGGCAGTTGGATCCCCAGGGCCTGCCATGCTGGTCCCACTCCCAAGGTACACTGAAAAGGCGATTCAGACTGGGTATGGTGGTGTGTGTCTGTAATCTCAGTGCCTGGGAGGCTGAAAACAGAAGAATCACTATGAATCTAATCTATATAGTGAGACCCTGTACTAAATAGAAGAAAGAGAGAAGGAAAGAAAGAAAGAAAGAAAGAAAGAAAGAAAGAAAGAAAGAAAGAAAGAAAGAAAGAAAGAAAGAAAGAAAGAAAGAAAGAGAAAATCCCCCAACTAATTAGGGGTACTGGGGATTAAACTCAGGACCTTGAGCTTGCCAGGCAAGCACTTACTCTACCAAGCTATCTCCCCACCATAGTTCTGAGTATGACTGAGGGCATTTACTGAAGACAGAAGACCCAACTTAGGGCAACTTGTTGCCTGAATGATATAAAGGGGAAGTGAAAAGGAAGGATCACTTCTGTTTCTTCAGAGCTCCAGCCTTTCCCTTTCCCATGGACAGTGTCTCCTCGCTTCCAGTGCAGACACCTTCAGCTTTCCATCACAGATCCTTTTGCGCCCTGACATGGACTCACACAGGACACTAGAGACCCAGGCCTTCAACCAGATCCTTTGGATCTCCCACACACACTTGGAACTTTGGCATTCATCTGACTCTGTGGGCAACCACTGTAGGCCAATCTTGAAAATTCTTATATATTTGTATATCTGATATTAACTCTGTTTCTCTAGTAAGCACCAACTGATACAAGTGAAAATAGTTCTGTTGCTATATGTTGTAGTCAGGATTTTCAAGGGAATACAGGCCATAATTTATAGGGTTATTTTATAACATTTACCCAAAGAGTCAAATGCAGAAGATCTACTCAAACACTAGAGACCAAAAAAATCCAACTGAGGGTTTGGATCCCATGGCAATTTCCTACACGAGTCCAGCTGAAAAACTTCAGCCCATGGGAATGTCCTCCACAAGTCCAACTGGAAGCCTAGAGCCCACAACAACATCTCATGCAAGTCTTCATGAAAGATCTGCACTGGGAAGGCCCAAAGGTCAGGAGTGGAAGCTAGAAAGTCTATCCCAACGAGATGAAGGATCTGCACTAGAGACAGGAAATGATGCCCAAGGTAAGGACCAGAGCCTCCCCAGAGAGAACCACAACTGTCCTCCGCTACAGCAAGGACCTGAGCTCCTCCAATGATGAGAACCGCCAAGTCAACATCAGGAAAACCAGCATGACAAGCTTCTCCAGAAGAATCAGCAGCACACCATCTTCCCCTGCAATTCTCCTTTTATGCTACAGGCAACAGTCCTTAGAAGGGTCTTCCACACCCAGCACCATGCTGATTGAGTTCAGCTGGGTGTTACAAGTTGGCCATTAATTCATCCACCACACGGTAATAGATTTAACATTCACCACATGTTTCTGTCACATCCTGCAAGTCAGCAGAGTCTTGACAGGAAACAGTTCAGGGTGCACTGCCTGCTGCCACCTCTAGGTAGCCTCCCAGGCTACCTCTATCCATCCTAGGCATATGATGAAGGATAAATAAACCAACTGGGTTAGGGTCTGCTGGGATCCTGAGAAAGAAATCTGGGAAGCAGGATGTGACTTTGGAGAAAACAGGCTGAAGGGAGAACTGGAGCTGCAGATGGGTGTCCTTCAGAGAAGAAAAGAGGAACTAAGAAACTGAGACACAGAGTTGGCTGACCACATGGATGTGGGTGGCTGCCCAGGCCCTTTGGAGAACCAGTTTGGGCCCGTTTTACTGAGTATCAGAGAGGGAGGTACTAAGATGGGGCTCTAGCACCAAGGTCTACACCCTATCATTTCATATATGCCTAATCAGCTTTTCTATATGAGCTGTTTCATTGAGGTCTAAAACAGATCAGAACTGCCCAATAGAAATTGCTGCAGCTGAGTTTTCTGGTTTGGTCACTACTACATTACAGAATACCATGATTCTAGACCCATGTGTAAGGTAACAAAGCTCATCTTAACATTTCTTTTATCTCACCCTTTCCCTTCAGTCTTTCACATCCTCCCTTATGTCTCAGGCTACCAAAAAAAAAAAAAAAAAAAAAAAAAAACTATGTTGTAATGGGCTTGAATCATAGGCCATAAACTAATGTCAAAGGTATGTATAAAATATCGTGGGTGTTTGTTTCTTTGCTTGTCTGTTTGGAGCAAGACCTCACTGTGTAATTCAACCAGGCCTTGAATTCACTATGTAAATATTATGGTTTGTGTCTAGTTGTCCCCCCAAAGGGAGGGACAGTTACGGGGCAGATTTATAGAGTTTGTGATTAATTCAGGATCCAGTGCTGGGGTTGTGGGTGTGAGTGCTGCTGAGATTATGGGTGTAAGTGCTGCTAGGTATGAGTGTCACACCTGGCCTGGGGCAGACAGCCTGGCTGCAACAGCAGGGAGACAGACTTCCTCCCCATGGCCATTTTGTTGCTGCTACTCCTCTTTCGCTCTTGTTGTTTTGCTGTATTCCACTGCCATGAACTGCTGACCTCTGCCATGTGCCAGTCTTCCTTGGAGCCAGCTGGATATGGACTCAAAGCTCCACTAACTGAGCTAAATAAACGTTTCCTTCCTTAATTTTGGGTGTCAGGTATTTTGTTCTAGCAATGAGAAAAATATAACTGAGACAGTAGCCAAGGCTGACCTCCAATTCCTGGTGATCCTCCTCCATCAGCCTCCCTAGTGCTTGGATTACAGGTTTGCGCCATCACACCTGGCTGTCAAAATTTTATATTTCTAAATGAATCTCGTGTCCATCCTGCCTAGTGCTAGATATTTACTCAAAATGAATTCAGGCGACATGCAGCCAGATGAGAGCTTCCTCCTCCTTCTCCCTCAGAGATCGTTCAAGTCTCCAAGCAGGATAGTAGATAGCCAGTGCCAGGCACTGGGACAAGAAATATCTAGGACTGTAGAGGGCACTGTCTGCTGGCATCCAGATATTAATTCATGTTCTATTCATTTCATCTCTTCTTTCATTTTCAGTTTCATCTCTGGGTTTGATGGTCCCATCACCCCTACAGGAGAAGGAGGAGTAGGTAGAGAATCCCTTCTCAGAGACTATGCCAACAGCTAACTTTACTATATCCCTGTCCATATACTCCTTTTCCTCCTGTCTCTTGTTGATTATGATAAAAGAAGCTAAAATGTATTAAATATTTCCTACATATCAGGTATAGTCCAAGCACTTTATTATTTTATTTTCTTGGCTTTTTCGACAAGGTCTCACTAAGTGATGTGGGTTGGCCTTAAACTCACTATGTAACCCAGGCTGGCCTCAAACTTGTGGTAATCCTCTTGCCTCAGCCTCCGCCAAGTGCTAGGATTACAGGCATGTGAAACTACACCTGGCTCTAAGCACTTTAAAACCATTGGCTTATTTGCTCATCCCCAAAACCCTCTGAACTAAGTAATATCGTTCCTATTCTCCAGATGAGAAATTGAGGCAAGCTGGGCACATGTCTGTAATCCCAGCACTCACAAAACAGAGGCAGGAGAATTACCAGGAGTTGGAGGCTGGCCTGGGCTACATGGTGAGCCCAGACCAGCCTGAACTACATCGCAAGACCTTGTCTCAAAAAAAATCTAACCAAAAACAAACAAACAAACTGAAACACAGACAAATATTGTGAAAAAGTTCATAGGGAAAATATTTGGCCTCAAGCCTCAAAAGCCAATATTGCACATGCATTTACCTGACAATACTGCTTCTAAGGATCAGTCCCAAAACTACACTGACTTAAAATGTGTTTCAGCACTCTTCGTAATGATGAACGGATAGGAACTAACCAAATACCCATACACAAGGGATAAATCACACACATATAAAGAATAGAGTTTCTATGGAGCTGTAAAAAGGAATGTGTGCTATTTATACATACTGTAGTGCAGTGACCTCAGAGTATATTGGCAAATGAAAAGAGCAGATATAATACACTACCACTTATATAGGAAAGAGGAACTATAAATACTATGCCTATATTTTTTGAGTATAAGAAAAAAATGTTTTAAAAATAATGAATACCTGTGTTATGGGGAAAGACTAGAGGGGAGCATACAGTCTAGAAGGCAGACTAACTTGAGAGTATTTTATTTTGAATATTTGGCAGTTGTTATGCAGTGTTTCTAGCTTCCCTCTAAACCCTCACAGTGTGGGGGTGGGGGAGGGGTGAACTTGCAGTGCAGACGCAGAAGAAGGGTGCCTAATTAGTGAACCACTTCAGTGACTGGTTGGGCTAAGTTCTGGCTAAGATTAAGGATACGAGTGCTACACTTGCCCTACAGTGGGCAGTTTACAGATAATATAAGAAAGCCTTTTTTCCCCTCCTTGCTGCTTTTGCTGTCTCCCTCCGCCATGAACTGTTGCCCCTCTACTGTTTGCCATCCTGCCTTGGAGCCAGCTAACTATGGACTGAAAACTCTATAAACAGTCAGCTAAATAAGCCTTTAACTTTGGATGTTGGGTATTTTCTTCCACCTACAAAAGAAAAGTAACTATGACAGCTGTAAAACAATACAAATACTCAAAATGAAATTGAATTTTAAATAAAATAATCCCTAGAACTTGAAAGTTAATATAATAAATATATTAAACTGAATTAAATTGATGGTGCAACCACTCAGAAAATTATTTCAAATTACTTTTTTTTTTTTTTTTTGTCTTTTTGAGACAGGGTCTCACTATGCAGTTCAGGCTGGCCTTAAGCTCACTTTGTAGCTCAGGCTGGTCTCGAACTCACAACAATCCTCCTGCCTCAGCCTCCCGAGTGCTGGGATTACAGGCATGCGCCACCATGCCTGGCTTCAAATTACTTTTAACATTACAGTGTGACTACAAATTCCCATCAAGGTATACCCAAGCAGAAATAAAAACCACAAAAAATATTTTAATCTGAAAAATGTTTTCTCTGCTGGGGAGATAGCTCAGCAGTCTAAGAGCCTATCTAGCAAGCACAAGGATCCGGGTTTGATCCCCAGTGCAGCATGCTGCATGGGTCCCCACACTGTGCTGGACACTGAAACCAGGTGTGGTGGCATATGCCTGTAATCCCAGCCCTGGGAAGGCTGAGACAGGAGCATCTCTATAAATCCAAGCTGTGTAAGTGAGACTCTGTATTAAATAAAATAAATAAAAAATTTTAATTGAAAATGTTTTCCATAATCACATTATTAATAATTTTTGTTTTACATGTACCATAGGATAAAGCAAATAAATTTAATATTGTTGCCTCTGAAAGCCAAGTCTTGGCACAAGAGAGAAGAAATACAAATATAAAATCAAAGAAGTACAAATGCTGTGTTAGTCTTCTTGTTGCTAAGGCACAATACCCAGAACCCACAATTTAAAGGGGAGAGGTTTAAGGTGTTCAGAGTTTCATTTCATGATCTGCTAGCTCCAGGGTACAGACACACTTTGGCAGGAGGGAATAGAAAGCTGCTTATTACATGCTAGCCTGGAAACAGAGAAAGGGAAGAATGCCAGAAAGGCAAGGGTAAGAAATTAGAAATAGACCCCAAGGCTACACCTTCATACCCCACCCCCAGACAAACATTGAAGTGTGCTTCACTGGTCCCTGGGGCAGAAACCACCCTAACTGCCACGTTCTACACTTTTGCAACTTACTACCCAAACAGATCTCCCTAGGCTATACTTAATCTCCAAATACACTGTAAGTTTGTGATCCTGACTGCATCCTTCATAAACTAGAAACATAGTAATTCCTTCCCTTCAAAGTTTTAAAAGTTCCTACATTATTCACGTGTCCAAGTCTAAGTCATTTCTGAAACTCAAGGAAATTCTTTTTGTGTTTTGTTTTCCGTACCAGGGATTGAACTCTGAACCTTGCATTTGTCAGGCAGGCACTTAATGCTGCTGAGCTATATCCTTGACTCTCAGTGAAAATTCTTAATTGTGAACTTCTTAAATCTCAAAATCAAGTTACATAATTCAACAACACAATGGCACAAAATAAACATTCCCATTCCAAAATAGAATAATAAAGGGACAGAAAAAAATTAAGCTAAAGCAAGACAGAAAATCAGCAGGGTAAATATGAAATCCTGTACTCTCTGTCCAGTATCTAGGATGCACGGTGGTAAAATGTGAGTTCCAAATGGCTTGGCTGGCCCTGCTCCTATGGTCTTCCTGATTGGAGCCCAGAGCCTCTTCCCTGGGCTGCCTCACTTATGCCTGCAGCTTTTCTCACTGACATTCCACATTCCTGGCATAACAAAATTCCTGGAGTCTCTATTGCACTTTTGGCTTCCTTCCCACAGCTTCATACATTAGTTTTGTTCAGGTTCCTTGCTTAGTTTCCTTGGCCTTCCTCCAAACTCTAGGTAGAAGACTCCCTGATCCAACAACTTGCATTCTATATGCCAATAAAACCAGCACTGATGATGTGAAAGTCTGTTGTCAGTGGAAGCAGTAGCCAGGCGTCTTTGGACCATGGGTGCAATGGTATATGGGTGCATGGATGGCAGAGCACAGTGAAATGAATCCCAGGAACCAAGTGTAAAATTGGGGTGCAGAGTCCAATCCCTGGTACCTCAAAAAAGAAAGAAAGGAAAGAAGTTTCCTTGAGTCTCAGAAGGGACTTAGACTTGGACATTTGAATAATGCTGGAACTCTTAAGACTTTAGAAGGAAGGAATCATGTTTCTAGTTTATGCAGTATAGTATTATGCAGTCAGCAGTATGAATTTATAGTACATTTGGAGATAAAGTATGGCCTAAGAAGATATACTGGGGCAGCAGGTTGAAAAGAGGTGTGGGTGCTGAATATAGTCACAACTTTTTTTTTTTTTTGGCAGAACTGGGAATTGAACTCAGGCCCTTGCACTTGCCAGGCAAGTGCTTATTCTACTGAGCCATCTCCCCAGCCCTTAGTCAAACCTTTAAAAGGAAACTAAACAGTTTGTACAAGGACAAAAAGGAAGATACTTTGAGACCATCTCAGGAGTCGGTAGCACCCTACCTACTGGTAGCACCCTACCTACTGCAAACCCAAGGGTGGAAAAGGGTTAAGCTTTCATTTGATAAGAGTCTTCGGGACCCCTGCACAATAATATTCCTAAAGAAAATTATTGGCTTACATGACATACCTACAAGCGAACGCCATCAATCCCTGAGGCAAATCCCAAAGCCAATCAAGTTGAAACTCTACCCTAGCACAAGCACTATAACTGAACTTGAAATTGAAAATAGCAAGATGAATTCAAAATCTTTCTTTTAAACATTTCCTGTCACTCTGCCCACTAAAAAAGCCTAGAAACAATTACCAATGTGGTAGTTATCAGCACTCCCAGAGAAAAAATTATGAAAGACCCAAATACTACTTCCTATCAAAGACCCAGGGCTAGCTGAAGTGGATGGTTAAAGGTTTTTTTGCAAAAAAACAAAAAAATGTACAAGATAAATCTGAAAGATCTTGTCACTTCAGAAGGTGATGAGGCATGATAGCCAAAGAGACAATTGGAGCATCAGTAAGATTTAAAACTAAACAGCTTTAAATCATTAATTTTATAATGCTACATTGGAGTGGAGGGCACTGATTGGATTTCTTTTGACTATTTCAGTTAGGAAACCAACTCATTATTTTACAAATTGGCAAATAAATGAAAGAAAGATTTTTATGACTTTTCTGGTCATTAACTGTTTCTTATTGTAAGCAAATAATTTAAAAGAGTAAGTTTCTCTTTATATCAGTATTTTAGTTAATAAAGGAGAAAAAAATAGGAAATTGGAAATTTCCATTTTACAGCCTTTAATGAAACACTGGATCTAGATCAGGAATTGCACAGAATGGGAGACAAATGCTGTACAAGAAAAAAATAAAAAAAAGAAATATGCCTCCTGGTAGAGGTACATTTATTTAAAAATAAAATAAAATATCATCCCTATCACTTCTACTCTGAATAACTACTAGGAAGACAATAGTACAGAAGGATCAGCTATTATAACTGTCCTAATAACCTATTTTGAAAGTCAGTTTCATTGCTATGTTTATTTTTTCCTCTCTGTAAAATAAAAAAAAAAGAATTAAAAATTTTTTAAAGAAATGTTTACAAATGAGACATTAAGATGTTTTGAGATTTGCTTTAAACTAATACAATAGAGGGAAAGGGTGAAGAAATGTTTGCCTTCTATCTAGGTCTTAACCATCCAGCAGAAAAGTATAAAAATGAAGTATACACCGTGGGGCCATAATAATAAGTTGAACTGTAAATGGCTATGGTGGACAACTTCTTCGGATAACTCACTATTGTTGTGGAATGCTGGACTGTGTTGGATTGTGTTGTTGAATTCAAGCACCTAAGTTAGTTGAATGACAATGGAGTGCCCACCTCTGACAGGTGTAGACAAAGGAAGGGATGTAGAAAGAAAAAATCATGATGTGTGTGTATAGACAGTACAGTTGGGATAGATAACGGTGTGCTTCTACATAATCCTATGAGAGGCAAGATTTGCACTAATGGAGGTTGGACAGGATATTATGTCAGCTTCTAGTACTATGGACAACCACTAGGAAAATAACAAGGTAGAAAGTATTAATTATTGAATCTTTGATGTAATTCAGGTATAAAAAATAAGATACGCAAACAGCTACACTCTCTTAATTTACTGATAAGAGACATACAGTATAATAATGTCTGTAGGTATAATATCATGTATGCACTTTCTATGATACCAAGACATTATGAAAACAGTTTGCAATGTATTAATTTATCAAATCCATCTTGTCAAAGTATCTTAAAACTGTCTCATTGATATTTGTACTTCAATAAAACAAAAATAAAAAAAGAAAGAAAGGTTTGCCTGTGAGTTGATAACTATTCAAACTGAACATTGCGTACATGGGGGTTCACTATTGTTATGGTTTGTGTCTAGTTGTCCCCTTTAAACCTCATGCAGTCATGGGGTGGACTTCTAGAATTTGTGATTAACTCATGATCCACTGGGATTATGGGTGTGAGTGCTGCTGGGATTACATTGCTGGGAGTATGTGTGTGAGTGTCACACCCGGCCTGGAGCCAATAGCCTGAAAGCAATGTAAGGGAGACAGACTTGCTCTCTGTTGCCGCTGTTGCTGCCGTTGCTCCCTCGGCTCTCTGCTCTTTGCCACTGCCATGAAGGATTGCTCTGTGCCCTGTGCCGCTCTGCCTTGGCACCAGCTGGGTATGGGCTGAAACCTCCACAAACTGGGAGCTAAATAAATCTTTACTTCCTTCACTGCTGGTGTCAGGTATTTGTTCCAGCAATAAGAGAAGAGTAACTGAGTTAACTATATTATTCTCTTTAATTTCGTATATACTAAAATTTTTCTATATTTAAGGAAAAATGCTAATATTGATTTATTTTTAACCTCCTTTATTTCTGCTCTAAAAAAACACCTTCAAGGCCAATGGTACTAGTT
The DNA here is from genome assembly GCA_004027165.1 of Ctenomys sociabilis. Taxonomy (NCBI): domain Eukaryota; kingdom Metazoa; phylum Chordata; class Mammalia; order Rodentia; family Ctenomyidae; genus Ctenomys; species Ctenomys sociabilis. Next base: position 15,778 of record PVKA01016991.1, on the reverse strand, counting down.
TGAACCTAAAACTATAGGCCTAAAGGAATTGAACTAAAAGGAAACACTTTTTGATATATTAAGCCATTTTTTAATTAACATAAAGTTCATGGAACACACATTATCTAACAGTAGAGATTATAGTCAGTGATGTTTGATATATTCACAATGTTTTGTAACTACCTCCTGTATTAAATTCCAAAACATTCATCACCCTCCAAAACATCCACACCTATTAGGTAATCACTTCTTCCTTCATCCCCAGACCCTGCTGTGTTTCTTGTACGAATTCTAGGCATTTCATATAAATGGAATCAGACACTACATAACCTTATATTTTAAACTATTTCCAATCCCACATTTACTGAGATTTTTTTTTTTTAATTTATTTAGTACAGGGTCTGTAGGGTCTCACTACCTAGATCAGACTCAGTGTTTTTCCTGTTTTCAGCCTTCCAGCCGCTGGGATTACAGGCTCACGGAAGCCACCATGCCCAGTCTCAATCGCTTGTTCAGCGCGCCCAGGGGGTGGGGCCAGCATGGCAGGTTGAGCTCTTTTAAGTACTAGGCACTAGCTAAGTACTAGAAATAAAATAATGAAGAGGACAGACATAATGCTTGCCTTCAACAAATATCATAATTAGGTCCTGCCAGATAGCTCAGCAGATTAAAGTGCCTGCTTCGGCAGACGCAGGGATTGGAGTTTGATCCCCGGCGTGCTGGCCTCACCCCTAAGGTGCGCTGAGACGTCAACTGAGACTGGGTATTGTGGTGCATGCCTGTGATCCCAGCGCTTGGGAGGCTCAAAATAGGAGGATCACTCACTATGAGTTCGTTCAGTGTAGTGAGACCCTGTAGACCCTCTACTAATTTTTTTTTTTTTTTTTTTTTTTTTTTTTTTTTTTTTTTTTTTTTTTTTTTTTTTTTTTTTTTTTGTCTTTTTGAGACAGGGTCTCACTGTGCAGTTCAGGCTGGCCTTAAGCTCACTTTGTAGCTCAGGCTGGTCTCAAACTCACAACAATCCTCCTGCCTCAGCCTCCCAAGTGCTGGGATTACAGGCCTGTGCCACTACGCCCGGCTTAAATAATTTTTTTTTTTCTTAAAAAGAGGTTGCCAACAAATACCACAACTAACTAGAAATATATAAATGTTATAGAATTGAAGAGCAGAATCCATAGGGAAGGGAAAATGAGGGAGCCTGGTCTAGTTTGAGGAAGCAGGGAATGATTCTCTGAGGAGGTGACATTTAAGTTAACTATTAAGAGAGCTAGTGGAGATTAAGTAAGGGAAAAAGGAAAGAATAAATCGTCAATGCTAGATGGAGGCAGCTATGGGGATACAGGGTCAGTATTGAAAGGTTTGAAACAGAAGAATCAGGAAACTTAATTTGATTTTTTTTTTTTTTGATTTTATTGTATTTATAGGCCAAACTCAATTTAAAAATGTACTATTAGGGCACACCCTTTCTGGTGTATAGCTTGTTGAGTTTTGACAAAATATAATGACATGCATCATCAATGACAAGCATTATAGAGAAAGGTTTTAGGGCACTAAGCATCCTCAATTTTCATCTATTCCCCTGTTCTTGGTCTATCAGCCTCTCCCCAGATATTGGAAACTATTGATCTTTGTACCGTCCTTTGTAATTCTACCTTTGCTAGAATATCATCTGATTGGAATGATGACATGTGTAACTTTTTCAGACTGCTTTCACTTCATAATACACATGTAGGATTCCTTCTTGTCTATTCAAGACTAGGTCACTCATTTCATGAAGGGAGGGATTATATACACAACATAAAAAAGGAAGATATCCATAAAATTTACCATTTTATGTGTACAGCTTAGTGGAATTAACTATTAAAAAAAAAACCCGTCAGATTGTGAGAGACTTGTTCTGCAAGTGTTCATAGCACAAGCCAACATTTCTAATAAATTTTCATACACAAGCGATGCCGTGCAACACAAGTAGTATGCACTGCTGAGTGTCACATGATCACAACTGGCCAGTGGTTCTTTGCTGTCACTCTAGCTCTTCCTTTCAGTGCAGGATTGTTTGCAATGTCCTATCTGAAACATCCTAAAGCGGAAGCAAAAGTGTCATTGAATAGGTTCCTCATTAAAGTTGCATGAAAAGAAAAAGATCCCACTGAGCCAATAGAGAACAGTGATTTTGACAGTGATAGTGAAAGTCATCCTACATGAAAATCGCCCTCTCTCTCTTGTTGCTCTCACACCAGTCATGAAGGTTTTCAAAGATAAGTGCATATTAATTTTTCTTTATATTTTGTGTTTTATTATTTTTATTATATTACAATATTGCAACCATTTGTATACCAATATTTTTGGTTTGTGAAACAACGGTCTCAGTTTCCATTATTTCTGCAAAATTCACTCTGATATGTAAGTGGGACATTTGCTTTGATATGTAAGTGCTTTGGATCACAAGCATGTTTCTGGAATGAACTGTGCTCACAAACTGAGCATAGTTTTACTGTATTCACATTGTGTAAACAGCCCCACCAACCATCTCCAAAATTAGCTCACTCCTTTGCATTCCAAAATAATTCCATTGTATGGATGTAATACAATGTGTTCATTTTCCAATGAGGAAAGATCTATTTTTAAATAAAACCGCTGATTACCAGGTAGAGAACCAGTTAGAAGAGAGTTAAGGATGAAAGCAGGGAAGCCGGGGATGTGGCTACTGCTGTTTTCCAGAAAAAAAAAAAAAATGTGGCTTCAACTAGGTCCTTTTAGGGAAGCTGAAAAAAGTGGACAAATAGAAGGGAATAAGTGGAGTAGCACTGGCAGGACTTCGGATAGATAGGATATGGATTTGAGATGGGGGGAGGAGCTAAGAATGAGGCACAGCTCTCTGGCTGAGGTGACCAGGTTGTTCAATAGACAGGAAAATGTGGCTATAAGCACAGATCTGGGAGAAAACCATGAATTCAACTTTGGCTCTGATGTTTGAGTCTGATGTATCTGAGAGACATCCTAGTACAGATGTGTGAATCCTATTGAACTTATGAGCTGAGAGCTTGGACTTCTTTCCAATCTGTCTCATCCATCAAATAATCCAGCCCTTGGACTTATTCCTATTCCTGAACAAGCCAAGCCTCCAGCCTAGGGACTGTGGCATTGCTACTCCGTTTTTACTGAAACTTCTCTTCCTAGATGACTGTATGACTAGCCTTTTCCAAACATTCAGATCTTGAGTTATATATCTCCTAATCAGAGAATTCTTCCCCACGACCCAAGCTCAAGTCAGTGGCAGAAAAAAAGCTAAAAACCTACAGACTGGATTTTTCTGTGACAACACTGCATAAAAACAACTTCCAGGGTAAAGAGGAGTAGAAATCAGAAGAGACTGGTTAGCATGTACAAAATTGCTAATAGGAAGGAGGAACAAAAAGGTATGGTGGTATTTACCTGTAGTCCTACCTACTGAGGGAGATTGAGGTAGGAGGATCTCCTGATCCCACAAACTCAAGATCAGGTCAGGAAGTACAGCAAGACCCTATCTAAAAAAAAATCATATATGCATATGTCTATAATTATAGCATACAGGATGCTAATGCAAAAGGGTCACAAGTTTGAGGACAGCTTGAACTACATGAAACACTTTCAAAAAAAAGATAGGGTGAGAGAAGGAAGCAAGAAAGGGAGGAAAAAAGGAAAGAAGAAGAAATAACTTCATAGCATTGTGGTCTGTCTGCAATTTACCAAAATTCATTGTATATTCAAATTGACTAGAACAAAAGATTTTGGACATGAAGAAAATATAAATGAATAGATATATTAAATACTCTGATTTATCATTTTCCACAATATACACACATACCAAAATATCGTTTACCCTATAAAAAGTAAAATTGTCATGTGTCTATTACGACTCAATTTAGCAAAAGAAACTTACAGAAACTCAGTGCCTACAGCAGTTAATGCTCTTTTCTCATGGTTGGGAGTAGTAGACGGGGCTGAATCTCAGGCTGTATATGTGTGCTCATCCTGAGTCCAGGCTGAAGGACCTCTGCTATCTGGAGTTCCCATGTCAAGGACAGTTGCTCAAGAGGTGGGAATGTGCCCCGGAGCTGCCCCTGTCACTTCCACTCATACTCTTTTGGCTATAGCAAGTCACATGGTTCAACCTAGTATCAACAGAGTAAGGAAGTGTATTCCTCCCACAGTGGAGAGAGCTAAGGGAAGTAAATATTTGCTGAATAATAATACAATCTAACAAATGACACATGGGTTCTTTTTCTAGATGTCCATATTTATTGAGTAATCCTCCCACACTATCATGAAATATCATCTTTTATAAATAAGTGACTGAGCAAATGAATAGGAGAATGTGCATTTTAAGCAAGATTCTCTCCACTCTTCAAAGTAGGAATCTGAGGTTCAGAGAAGGGAAGAGCCTTGCCCAAGGCTATGAAAACCTTCTTTGGCTTATCTGGCTCCTTAAGCTTAGTTAAGAAATGAGACAGCAAAATGTTATTTTCTGGGTTTCGCTGAGACTCGTTAGCAGGTGTGTTCTTGCTGATCCAAACTCAGGTCTCACTTTGAAACTAGGCAGAACCTTGATTTACTGTTTCCGGGCCCCTAAGCCCATAAATGTGTGTCAAACATGAGTCATGGATGCAATGACACTTTTAATTGCTGATTAGGTTCCCTGAATTTTGCACCCTGCCCCAACTGTGTCCACCCCTAAGAGCCAGACAATCACTCTACTTTTTACCCTCAGGACCTGCAGTATCCAACACAGAATGCCATACACTAGAGAGCTAAAAAATGAGGTACATGCACCGGAAAAGCTGGAAGAACTTCAGAGAAACAGTGAACCACTCTTCTGAAGCAGGGTTACTTAAGAGTTTAACTCTGCTTTAAGGCTTCATGTAACATTTCAAGAGCTCACAATGAGGATTTTTTCCTCCTGTGAGGACAGGCATGCTTTTGATAGCATGGGCTGAAGAAAGAAAAACCTGACCTAGAAATACTTTAAATTTCATACTAATGCATGCAAAAAGCATGTATTTGCTGGTTGGTTGAGAAACTCCTGAAAATCCTTCTCCAGAACACTACTCCCACACATTGTCAGAAGCCTGTATTCAGAAACACTGAGTCAATGCCTACCCACTCTTTAGCTGGTAAGCTAGTAAGCACCTACTACATACCAAGTGCTGAGTGAGTGTTGCAATCAGGGTCTTATAAGGGAACAGATTTAATACAGGACACATCATTTATAAGATTGTTTTATAATATTCACCCAAAAAGTCAAATGTAGGAGAGTGCAAGAGATCTGTCCAAGTTTCAGACACCTAAAGAATCCAGCAGAGGGCCTGGATCCCATGGCAATGGACTCCATGAGTCTAGCTGGAGGCCTAGAGCCCACAACAATGTCTCTTGCAAGTCCATATCAAGGATTTGCACTGGGAAGGCCCAAAGGTCAGTGGTGACATTCAGAAAGTCCATACCAGCTGGATGAAGCATCTGTGCCAACAGCCTGAGGAATCTACGCTGGAGCCAAGAAGTGGTGCTCAAGGTAAGGAACAGAGCTCCCAAAAAGAACCATAGCAAGCCGGGCGTGGTGGCGCAGGCCTGTAATCCCAGCACTTGGGAGGCTGAGGCAGGAGGATTGTTGTGAGTTCGAGACTAGCCTGAGCTACAAAGTGAGCTTAAGGCCAGTCTGAACTGCATAGTGAGACCCTGTCTCAAAAAAAAAAGACAAAAAAAAAAAAGAACCATAGCCATCCTTAGCAGCAATGAGGCCCCAGGCTCCTGAGAATGAAAACAGCCGAGCTCATAACAGGAAAGCCAAGGTGACAAGCTCCTCCAGGAGAATGAACAGCACACCATCTTCCCCTCCAGGTCTCCTTTTATGCTGTTGACAACAATCCTCAGGTGGGTCATCCACACCCATAGCAGTGCTGATTCCCTTCAGCTGGGTGTTACAAGTTGCCCACTAGTTAGTTAATCTATCACAGTGAGCCACCAGCGTGATGGGAGACAAGCAGGGAAACAGGTGGTAGCCCGAGTCAGCCAGGCTCCAATTCATACCATAGCTGACATAGATGAGGCTAACCATGGGCCAGACACTGTGCTAAGTGCTTCCTGTGGATTATCACATTTAATCTGGACAACAAATTGATGAGGTAGAAGCTATTATTATGCTGTTCTCCAGCTCTGGAAGCTGGACAGTGGTGAGGCAAAGGAACTTGCCCAAGGTCACATAACTAGCTGATGGTAGCACTGACATTTGATCACAGAGTCAGTGCTCTTAACTGCTACCCCATACTACTTTCTACTACTAGGAACTTGTCCAAATTTCTTGGGCAGTAACTGGCAGAGTCAGAATTTAAACCTGGAAAGGCTCACTGGCCTACCAAGAATATGCTCTGAACTGACCAGGAATCCTCACATCATCCCTTCAATCCTCCCCATTTCCAGATGCTATGCCAACATGTTGGGTGACTTTGGGTAGCTTCCCAAAGCCTGTTTTTTTTTTTGCCAAGTGAAAAGAAGACTGCTAACCCAAGGAGCTATAGAAAGGCTTGCTTGAGAAGTCAGTGCCTCCCATGGCACATGGCAGAGATGTCTGTGTTCTTCCTGCTTTCCAGGAGTCCATGTAGTCAGCCAAGTGGACACGGGAGTGAACCAGTCGTGTGAGCTCTGTAATCGAGGGTTTACTGCGTGCAGGTATGGGTAGCAAAAGGCATGAGGCTGGGCATAAGGTGAAAAGTCAAGCGTTTCTGTATGCCCAGAAAACTCTGTGAAGGAAATACTGAAATAAACAATCCACAGAAGGAGGGGAGTTTTGTTCGTCATCTTTCCTGTTTTCTCAGTCTGGCCCAGTCTCAAAACCTCTTCTTAATCATGTCAAGATTTTGGCCATCTGCCCCAGGAAGGAGACGCCAGGAGGCTCCAAATGAGCCAAGTCTTCAAGGAAGTAATGTCTTTTGTGGATTAAGAGAAGGCAATAGGTTTTCTGGAAGAAAGACAAGAGGCAGGGACCAAAACAGGGAAGGGCCTGGCTAGCAGACTCTGACTTGAGCCAGTAGAGAAACTGAAGCTTAGCCCAAGATAAGGTTGACTGATTATGCTGGTGGCAGAGTTGAGGCTAGGCCTCCTAGGGCAAAGGCCTGTCCATTGCATTTACCAACTATTAGAGAAGGCAGTTGCCTTTCTACCTCATCCAGCAAGGTAGAGTTGCCTTCATCCCCCTTCTCACACATCTTCTTCCAGCAACATTTTCCCCTCACTGCTCTAGAAAATTTGGAAGCACACAGATACTGTAGGAAGAAGTAGCTGCAAAGACCTGAGCAGGTTCAATCAGTTAGGGATCTTACAAGATAGACCATATGAAAGAAAGAAAGAATCAGTGCTTCCTAAGCATCTACTCTGTGTGAGCCATGCCAGATACATTTGACATGTAACATCAGCTAATTATCACACTACCTCTGGAAAGTGGATTACATATCAATTTTTGTAGATGACCACCTTCACCTGCTTGCGGAGAACTATTTCCTTCTAAACTCCACCTCTAGCCCTTACCTCACTTTTCAGCTCCAGGCTGGTTATTCAGGCTTGGGCATCTCCATTTATAGGCCCCACATGCTTCTCAAACTCAGTTTGAATAACCCTAAACTCATCATCTTCCCCTCCCACAGACTTCTGGTCTCGCCTCAGCACTCGGAACCAAGATATAATCAACTTTTTGTCTATCCTTGCCTCATTCCCATCTGCAAGTAGCAGTCTGGATTGGCAGTAGCCCCATCCCTGACTCCATTTCCCAGAAGTAGGCTTTATTTGACATAGTCCAGAGTTTATCACTTCACTCCTAGATAATTCCAACAGCTTCTGATTAGGCTGTTCTGGCTCCAATTTCTTCCCATTCCCATCCGCGCCTGACCTAAATATGAGGGTAACACTATAGCTCTAAAATGCAAATTAGCCTAGCCTCATACAGCTGAAAGCCCTTGATGATTTATCAGCATCTTCAAGATAAACTCCTCCAGGGCTCACCCAATGTCTTATTGCTTGCTGCCCTCTCTGGTCTCACGTTGGGTCACTCTTTACCCTCTGTCCCCAGGCTTGGACATCCTGGAGTGCTTACATTTCCTCCTTTACTTCAAGACCTTGGCACATACTGATCCCTACCTTTGCTGGCTAACTCCTTCTCATCTTTCAGATCTCAGCTTAGTCACCACTTCCTGGCCGCCCCTCACTTCAGCTTCATGGGCTGGCCCTCGAATGAGTTCCACAGTTCCCCTGTACTTCCTCAAGTAGGTGGCCAAGCCCCACCCTTCAACATTTCCTCACAGAGTCCAAAACAGCTTTCATGACCATAACAGAATGTTGAAGCAGCACTTGCCCATGGAAATATAATCATGTCCCACATGTATTTTTAATTTTCTTATAGCCACATTTTAAAAGTAAAAGGAGGCTGAGGCAGGAGGATTGTTGTGAGTTCGAGAACAGCCTGAGCTACAAAGTGAGCTTAAGGCCAGCCTGAACTGCACAGTGAGACCCTGTTTCAAAAAAGACAAAAAAAAAAAAAAAAAAAAGTAAAAGGAAATTAATCTTAATAATATATTTGACCTGGGCTTGCCAGATGACTCAGCAGACTGAAGTGCCTACTGAGGCAGAGGACAGTGGCCGGGGTTCGATCCCCAGCATACAGTGCCAGCCCCACCCCTGGGGCGCACTGAGATGGCAACTGAGACTGGGCGTGACGGCATGTGCCTGAAATCCCAGCGCTTGGGAGGCTGAAAACAAGAGAATCACCATGAGTCCAATCTGTGTAGTGAGACCCCGTAGACTCCGCACTGAATAGATTTTTAAAAATTTTAAATAATGTATTTGACCTAATATTTCAAAACTGATATTATTTTAACACCTAAGCAATGTAACACTAACAATATTTTCTTATACTAAAACTCTGGCATCTGATATGTATTTTGTACTCACAGCCCATCTTGATTTGAAGCAGTGCTGGATGGCCCTGTGTGCTATTGACTATGAGATTGGACAACACAGTTTTGGAGGATGCTTAAAGCTAACTGGCTTGCTTCCTGTTCTGGGAAGTAAGTATTTAGACAAAGGTTCATAGGCATCCTGTAGCAGGGAGAAAAAAAGGATTCTAAATCAAATAAGTCTTGAAAACACTGATACTGAGAAGCAATTTTGCTGTTTTAGGTCCTCCCGGAGGCTTCTCTATGCTAATGTGAGATGCAACACTAGAAGGAGACCAGAGAGGATATAGCATTTCTGAGCTCTGTTTTTATGAAGCATTTCTGGGGGTTAGTGTCCAGAAAAATGTGTTTTGGCAAATGTTGTTTTGGTCACGTCCTTGATTCAGTAGATCCCAGAATCCCCATGGGAAGGATTTAAGTTTTTTTGTTTGTTTGTTTGTTTTTTGTGGAACTGGGATTGAACTCAGGCCTTTGTGCTTGCCAGGGAAGCACTTATTCCACTAAGCCGTCTTCCCAGCCCCCCAGGATTTGAGGTTTTCAAGTGTCACAGCACCCACAATCTGATTATGAACTTCACTATTCAGATAATTCTGGGAAGTCACAGAGGATAGGACAGAATCACTGAGAAAAATAAAATAAAATTGAAGCATATTTGAACTTAAAAAGGTATATATACATGTGTGCATGCATGTATGTTTAAAACACTTAAAACTAAGTTGTCAAAACAGTCTGGAAAATGCAATAGGAAGCCTTGTGTGATAGTTATTTTTCCATTGCTTAGAGTGATCAAGGCCATGTGGGGTAAAAGAAACCTTCACAGTCTCTAATTTCCCTTTTTCAAAACTTACCAAACAACAACAACAAAAAAAGCAGTAGTGCGCAGAAGACCTCTCTTGAGCCTCAGAGAAGTGATCAGGCATGTTCTGGGACTTTTATCAAGAAAGAACACAGAAGAGTTGGCCAGATAGCTCAGTGGATTAAAGTACCTGCTTGGGCAGAAACAGGGACTAGGGTTCAATCTCTAATGTGCCATGCTGGCCCCATCCCTGGGGCACACTGAGTCTGTGATTGTGGCTGGGCATGGTAGTGCACACCTGTAATTCCAGCGCTTGGGAGGCTGAAAACTGGAGGATCACTATGAGTCTGATCCACATAGTGAGACCCTTTAGATCCTGTACTAAATACATTAAAAAAAAAAAAAAAAAAAGACACAGTTTCTGGAGGATCCAGTGGATGATCAATTTATAACAATAGTCAAAGTCCTTTGAGGCTACAGTGCAGTTCAGAGGACTTGTGATCCATACAGTCGAAGTGTAAATAATGGCTAATTGGAGCAGTCAGTCATCAATCACAGCATGCATCAGAAAAGATAGTCTATTTCTTTTAAAATATCTTTTATGGGACAAAACCAAGCAAGACCAGTCTGTGTTGTTGGCAGTCATCAGGATAATTATTATCCTTGGGTGTAATGATAGGAAGGAAGCACGGGAGGTTTCACACCGCTGCCAATAGCCTGCTTCTTGATTAGGTGCAGAGTACACAGACACGGTTTATGAATATTCATCAAGATGTGCATTTTTGATACATGCACTTTTAGTGTATATAACATACATTAATAAAAAGCTTAGAAATTTCTTGTGTGAAGACATACTACTTTATTGCCCTAAAAATAGTGTGGTTATGATGAACCCAACTAAAATCATCAGGATGGTCTAAGGTTTGAGTTGGAGAAATTAACCATCAGCCAGGTGTTTTTCTCATACCTGATGTGAGCAGTATTTTTGCTCACTAAGCAGGCAGTGAAAGGTTAGCCTTGTCTCTGCAACAGATCCAGAAAACAGATGGAATTAGAACCTCCAGGTGCCCTTCATTAGGCTATCTGGAAGTCCCTGGAAATTGAGGCCCTTAAAGGCTGGGCTATGTATCCCCATGACTATCATGGGGACAAAGAACTCAACTAGCTGTCTTTTTCCTTCTTCTCACATGAACTTCAGGGGTGGTCATCCCAGAAGCCCTCAGGCCTGTGGTGAGAAGGAACTAGAGTGCCCCACTTAGAGGCAGCAAGGATCACAGAGGCTGTCAAGTTGGACTGAGAACGGAAGGGGAAATGAAACCTTTGACTGCTCACATGTACACAAGCAACTATAAGAACCACCTGTGGTCAGTTGAAGAGTGGCACGAGACAGACTGAGAGATCTACAAGGGATGACAAAGAAGGCAAATTTCAGGTGGTAGAGATGGGGAGGAGGAGGGGAGTCAAAAGCAAACGTTAAGAAAAACAAGCAATACACTGTAGAGTTAAGGTGGGGGTGGGGGCAGGTAGGTGTCACGGGTTAGAGATGGAGAGCTAAAAGAATACAGTTAATAGGCAACATATAACCTAGGTGTGATGGTGCACAGCTATAATCCTAGCACTCTGGGGGCTGAGGCAAAAAGATCCTGAGTTCAAACCTAGCCTGGATAATTTAGCTCCTTAGCAAGACCCTGTCTCAAAAATTTTTAAAACACTGTAGGGCTTGGGGGCTGAGGATATAGCTCAGTGTGAAGGCTCAGATTTCAATCCCTAGGACTGTTCCACTGCACCCCCCCCCAAAAAAAAGCTGACACATCATTGTGCAAAGGAAGGAGAAAGCCTAGACTTAAAACTATGTGACACTGGCAACACATGTAGCCAAGAAGTTCCCTCATCTGTAAAAATGGGACAAGAATAGTTCCTTCCTCTTGAGGTTATTGAGAGGATGAAATCAACTCATGCATTTAAAATGTGCAAATCTTATAGTTGCTGTTAATACTAATCATGTTGTTAACAGAGTAGGGGGAAGCTTCTGCTCCAAAAGAAGGCCAGGTGGACTGACTTAGGAGCCAGAAACAAGAAATTTATAGAGGGGAGGGGAGGAGAAGAGAGACCATAGGAGAAAGGAATTTTAATCAAGGAATACTTGAACTTCTATGCAAAAAGCTGTATTTAAGCTTACATATATTTTGAAGGGAAATGGCCCATAGCTTCTCAGAGGAGTCCATGGCACACACACCCCACTAGTTTAAAAATTACTTAGAAGAATGAAGAGTCAAGAGAAGGAGACAGCTAAGAGGAGAGACCCACAGTCATCCATAGATGGAATGGAGTGAGCCACTTCCATGAATTTAGGACAGGATGAGGGTGGTACAGAGTATAAAGAGCATAGGCAGAGGACAGAACTCATTGAAATGAAGGCCCAGAGAACCAAGCCAACTCATAGTGGGATGGAATGGGAGTTAGCTCAGCTATCATGTGGCTCACAGAAGGTTCACAGAGATAGTTGGCTAAAGGCTGGATGAGTGGATGAACGGTTAGGCGATCTGACTGAGTAGCTGAGAATGGGAGAAACTAGAGATGCAAAAGGCAAATTTAGAGGGAGGACATAAAAGACCTTGATTTTGTATCTGAGGATGGAGAAGGAATTGAACAGAGACTTTTTTTTCCCATTTGCCTAGTGTGTGTATATAGTTTTCCCCACCTGAAATACTTCTGATTCAGAGTATTTGCAAAAGGCACTCTGCCAGGAAAAGGAGCTCTTAACTGTTGGCTGCCTGAGAAACATCCTACAGCAGAGTGTGGTGAGCAGTTTGCTGACAGTTATTTCATTCACTGGTTAATTCATGCAGCAAATCTTATTAAAGATAATGGGAACTAGGCCATGGATATTTGGAGGAGGAGTGTTCTAGGTAGGAAGACCCACACATGTAAAGAGCTGAGGCTGGACAGTGAGTGCCTGTGATTACTGTCACACAGAGAACAGGGTGACTGGGAAGAGGTGATTAAGTGGTCATTACCCACAGATGGGGTCAAAGAGGGCCTTGGAGCAGAGCACGTTGGATAGCTCTCTTGGGGGACCTACGAACTTTGACCTGATCCTGAGTGGGATGGGAGCCTCTGGAGTTTTAAGCATAGAAGGAGAATAAAGTAGGAGAAATTTGGATGTCCTTTCTCTTAGTTCCCATAGCAACCAGTACACGGTCACTATTGTAGCACCTATCATAATACACAGTCATTGTCCACTTCCTTCACTACTTTTTTTTTTTTTTTTACTAAGGATTGAACTCAGGACCTTGCACTTGCCAGGCAGGTGCATATGCCACTTAGCTACCTCCCTGGCCCTACATGGGGATTTTTAAACTCAGGGACCATCTCTTATTTAGTGTTGCATCTCCAGCCCCTAGCAGTAAACTACATACACCGTAAATGCTTAAGATAGATTTGATAGGATCTCACATTCTAAAAGTATCGCTCTGCTTTAAAAAATTACTTGTTCTGGAATGGGGAGAGAGCTGGGCAGCATCAGCATCTGCCTGGCAAGGACAAGGTCCCCAGTTTGATCCCAAGTACCACATGCCATGCCCACCATGGAACTGGATGTGGTGGCACATGCTTATAATCCTAGTGCTGGGGAAGCTGAGGCAGGAAGATCACTACAAACCTGAACTGTGTAGCAAGATCTTGTATCAAATATTTACAAAGTAGAAACAAAAAAGAATTAACTTGTTCTGAGTTCCATAGAATAACAACACAGAAGCAGAGCCCCTTGCATTAAACCACATGGAGGTGATGAAGATTTGGGATAATGTGGCAGCCAAAGAAGTGGTGCAATATGTTTAGCAACTGAGCTGGGCATGGTGATGCATGCCCATAATCCCAGAACTTGGGAGGCTGAGGCATGAGGATCATTGAGTTCAAGACCATACAAAGTGAGCTGAAAGCCAGCTTGAACTGCATAGTGAGACCCTGTTTCAAAAAGACAAAAAAAAAATATGTTTAGGAACTGAATATTTAAAAAATGATGTCAATAGGATTTGTTGACAGATTGGATAATGTGGGCAGGGCAAACAAGAAAAAATAGAAGAATGACTGGAATTTTAAGAAACCCGGGGGTGTTGGACGTACAGGTCTGAGGACTAGGAAAAATTCTTTATTAAAGACACAGGATGGATAAATTAGTGACTATAAGGAATACAGGAAAGAGTCTGGAGATTGAGCCTGGGCACATTGCCAATACCCAGCAATGGTGGCCTCATCTGCTTTTGATTTGGAGGTTCTAAAGCTAGACTTGGACATTCTTCAGATATTTTTCAAACATTTCCCAATGTTCTGTCTCCCAGTTCTGAACACAAATACTCACCAGGAAGTGAAGTTTGCAGAAGAAAAAAAATCAGTTTCTAATAGATTGTATCACCATTTGCCCCAGAATGACAAGAAGAGCCAAGTTCCAGGTCATTGGGAGAATTTGGAGTCTTCATATTTTGTTTCTCTTGTCAAGTCCTGGAAGCTGGGTCTCATGGAAGATTCTTCCAGGCTTCCCTCCCCTGAGAGCTCTCTCATAGATCCCAGAACACTAGATTGTAATTGGTGGATACTCGTCTATTTCCTCTCTCCAGGTGAGGATCTCATAGCACTACTAGAAAGCCTGGCACTACCCAGGCATCAGGAAATGTCAGTGGAATTTAACTGCAATGCAGAAAATGAAAAGGAGGGGCTGGGGAGATAGCTTTGTAGAATAATCACTTCCCTGGCAAGCACAAGGGCCTGAGTTCAATCCCCAGTTCTGCAAAAAAAATTAAAAAAGAAAACAAAAAGGAACATCCACATTGCCAGGCTCTGAGTGTATTTCTCCAGCTCTACAGCCAAAGCTGGTATCTGTTTTGCCAGAGCCCATTCCTAGTACCCACAGCTGAGTCCTAGAAAAGTAAACCTTACCTTGCAAGCTTGGATTCTGCTCCTTGGGATGAAAATCTTCTCTGAGTCCTGGATAAGCTATCCTGAAAAACTAATTATCTTAGTCAATCCTTAATTTTTTTCCTGTGGGAAAGGACCTAGAACCCTGGAATTCCAGTGAGGTTGGAAGCATCTTGCTTTTTAGAAAGCTTTCTCCAAAGGAGGAGTCTTCTTATCCAACCCAGAATTCCTGTCATGTCAAGTGTGCTAATACTTTTCAATGGGTTTAGGATAATTCAAAAGCTTTGAACAGAGATTAGCAGATGCCCTTATTAGATATGAGTGTCTTTTTCCTTCATAAAATAAATAAATAAGCAGATTCACTCTGTTTGGTTTGTATCTATATGTCCCCCCAAAGCCTCATTTGGTAAGAGATGAGGCTTTTCAGAGAAGTGGCTGGATCTAGAGTGTATGTGATGCTGGGATTAAGGATGGGCAAGTACTACATTAGTCCACTGCTGAGTTTGATAAGTTCTGGGTGTGGATAATAGGAAGGCCTACACTGGGTGTGAGTGCTACTTGCCCGAAGGACAGAATGTAAGATACAGAAGGAGGGCTGCTGCTAGCACTTGCTGCTTGCTGTTTTTAGTGCCTTCTGTATACCGTGAACTGTTTCTCCTCTGTGATTCCCCTGTGCCATATGAACTGAAACCTCTACAGACTGTGAGCCAAAACAAAACTTTTCTCATTAACTTTGGGTATTGGGTATACGTCTCAGGAACAAGAAAAATAACCACGACATCCCTTCAACCCAGGTGTCACATTCCTTCCCATGTTTATATCTGAACCTCTTACACAACTTGCTTTCTCCATTCTTACCTTTCATTTACTCCCTAACATAGATCTATCCTTAAAATAAGGATATTCTAGTGCTGGCCAAATAGCTCAGTGGATTAAAGTGCCTGCAAGCAGGTGCAGGAGCCAGGGGTTCAGTCCCTGGGCCTGCCATGCTGGCCCTGCCCCCAGGGCATGCTGAGACAGCATTTGAGACTGGGTGTGGTGGTACGTAATTCCAGCTCTTGGGAGGCTATAAACAGGTAGATCACTACAAGTCTGATCAAGTAGTGAGACC